>PVHP010008052.1:0-54268 GCA_004024765.1 Zapus hudsonius | reverse complement strand
CAAATTCCCCTTTCTTTTCCTTCTTAAGGGACACGGCTTCCCAGGAGTGCTTCGCCTTTAGCTCATACATCTCCCATCTTCCCCAGACTTCCTCTTCTGAAAATCGAGAGTTTAAATCTAGACATTTTTTATCTGTTTCACAGACATTCTTCAATTATCTCTCAAGAAAGGCATGGGGTGGCTTCAGAAATGCACCAAGAGTCAGACACACTTGAGAACAAGAGAAGAGACCCAGAGCTAATTACCCTAAGCCTGCCAGGTCGTGCTAGGAATCCATCACCATCATGTTTACCTTGTTCTACAGACCCTCAGAGGCACCTGCAATTAATTCCAATGGCTGCAAGCCACAGGGTAGCTGACAGCTTGCGGTGATTAAGAATGAATTACTAACCTTTCATTTAAAAGGTCCCAGGAAGAAAACAGGGACAAATGTCGGCTATGTTTACAGGACTTGTAGTGCTTACCGATCCTGAGCATTCTCCTTCATTTTCTGCCAGGGCTTCTTTGAAACTTTCTGTATGTTTAAGTGGCACCTTTCCTTTGATACCACAGTGGCACGGCCTTAATGAGCCTTCTGCAAAGAACAGGATCATTTCTAAGATCCAGAAATCCTTGGGTATCATTTTTCATAAGAGAAATGAAATTGGTCATTAGTCCCACTGCTTGATGTTGACACACATCGTATATTTTAGTGAAAAATGATTATTTTACATCACCTCCCTAATATTTCTGTATATTTCTTCATGAATGTTATATGAAACTGGTTATAAACTCTAGATTAGTGTAGTTTCTAGTTCAATCACAAAAGTCCAAGTAATTTTTTTTCAGGGCTACACAGAGTGCCAACATCAATCCAATCTCGAAATATTTGGGAGCTGGGCCACCCTCCAAAATGCTTACAGATGTGGCTTTGGTGTCTCTTTGGTTACAAGATGGTTCAGGATGTCATATTTAAAGGTGAAGGTGGAGGTAGAGGCAAGTATCACAGCTTGTATTTTTTCATTTTTGATTCACATTTGGGTGGGATACCATAAAGTTTCCCCGAGGATAAAAACAATTAAATCATGCCACACTAATAAGCACTCGGGGCTCTCAGTGGGCTTTGCCAGATGAGAGGGTGTGCTTGGTTAGGGCACACCAGGCAAGGGTATGAATCACAGAGTGCCTCTCTGAGACTGTTACAGAACATGGATATGATAGAAACCAGAACGCACTGCATTTTAGACTCTATGACTCATGCATTACAGCCCGTGGCTTCTAGGGGAGGGGCAGGAATAAGGATGGCATCCGGCTCAGGCCCAGAGAACTTGCAACCAGGAGAAAGAGGAGCAGCCCCTTCTTCGAGAAGAGCAGGGCATGCGGAGCCCAGTCTGTTGTCTTGGGTAGAATTATGTAACCCAGCTGTGGCTGTGACTCTGGGTTCTTCATGCTCTTCCCCAACCCTGGTGTAAATATTTTACTTTCTCCACACCATTAGAGTTAGAACTTACGTTTCTGGAACGAGATTCTAAAACAAATCGACAGCTCATACTCTGTGGAATTTCTAAATGGCAACAGGTTTCTTTCCATTACAGAAAACACAGAGGGTTTACCTCTCTTTAAAATAATATTTTATTTATTTACTTGCAAAGGGGAAGAGAGAGAGAGATAGAGAGGGAAAGAGAGAGAGAGAATGAGTATACTAGATAGGACCTCCCCCACCACCACCACTGCAAACAAACTCCAGATGAATGCACCACCCTGTGCATCTGGCTTTATGTGGGTACCAGGGAATCGAACCCAGACCCTAGAAGCAAGTGCCTTTAACCACTGAGCCACTTTCCCAGTCCCCTCTCTTACTTTTACAGTGTTCTATTTCCAAAATTTCTAAGCTCACTGCACCATGGGACTCTGATTCTTGGTTAAGGAGAAAGGCAGAAGATCATACCAGGAATGTTTTGCTGTTATTGTTAACTCTGATATGAATTCTGCCTGACAGAAAGTGTTCGAAATCATTATTTGCTATTGTTTTTTTTTTACACTCTATCATCTGGATTTCTGAAATCAGTTATCTGTAGAGAGACTATCTATTTTGGCTTCTGTGGTCGTTTGAGTTAGGTGTCCCCCATAAACCCATGTGTCCTGAATACTTGCTCCCCAGCTGGTGACAATTTGGGAGATGAAGCCTTGCTGGAGGAGGTGTGTTGTTGGGGGTGGACCCAAGGTTTAGCAGCCCTCCCTTGCCAGTGTTAGCTGCCTTATTGCTGGTGTCCATCAGATGTTGCCCAAGAAGGTGATGTCCAGCCTCTTCTCTGCCATCTTTTTCCTGCCATCATAGAGCTTCTCCTCAAGACTATAAACCAAAATTAACCTTCTCCTCCCATAAACAACAGCTTCTTTATGGCAAAGGTCTTTAATGGCAGAAGTGTTCGTGGTTGAAACACAATCTCAAAGGTTCAAAGAGAAGCAGCCAGCTTGCGCTCTACATGTGGACATGGTGTCATCAATAACTACTCAGTATCAATGAAGATTTATTTGTAGAAGGCAATTGTTTTCTGCCTAAGATCTTTCTCCTTTTTTCTTATTGTTTTCTTGTGGTATTGGACTTAGAACCCAGGACCATGTTCATACTTGCCAAGCTCTCTACCACAAAACTACATTAACGGACCTGCTTCATATTTTTAGTGCTATCACACTAAGACCCCCAGGTTTTTACAAAGCTACTCTTTGTGTGATAATCTGTTAGGACTTCCACACAGGAGTCAGTGTGTGGCCAATGTCAGTTTAATCAGAATGACCTTAGGGATTGCAGGAGCTCTAGGAAACCATTTTCTCTTTTCCTGATATACTACCATGTGCAGACTGGAAATAGAAGGGAGAGAATCTGAGTACCTACAAAAACACCTAATCTTAGCCCCTAGAATTCCCATGAACCAATAATTCCCATTTTTTGCTAAGATAATTTTGCTCCAAAATCTATTATTTGTTACAGGAATCTTGAATTTTCACATTTTTCTATCATGTTCAAAATTTTTATTGTTTAGATTGAAATTCTAATGTGCTACAGAGAAGAGACAGTATAGTAAACACTTTGAATACAGATAGCACCCCCCCCCCCCATTTGATTCTTTTTTTATAACTTGCACTCTTTCTCTCTCCCACCAGATATTCTGTTGGGATTTAAAAAGAACACTATAAGGGTGTGACTCGTTTTCATCTGTTTTGTTTTTGTTCTTTTTTCTTCCAGTGAGTATGAACATATACCTACTGTGTTGTTAGTGGGACTGTCAAATGAGGCAAAAGAAAAAGCAGAAGACATAGATGAGTCATCATCTATAGTAGAGAGCTGGTTGCTTGTTTGCAATGGTAAATGGTACATCTATTGAGCATTTTTTAGATGGGTGGCGTGATTGGCCTTTCATACCCACAAGTTCTACATTCATGAACTCACCCAACGTGGGATCAAAAATATCTGGGACAATGCAACAACTACTTCTATCACATTGGGTATAATAAGAATCTAGAAGCCAGGAGTGGTGGGTGGCACATGCCTTTAATCCCAGCACTCGGGAGGCAGAGGTAGGAGGATCACCATGAGTTCGAGGCCACCCTGAGACTACATAGAGAATTCCAGGTCAGCCTGGGCTAGAGCGAGACCCTATGTCAAAAACTCCCCCCCCCAAAAAAAAGAAAAAAAAAGAATCTAGAGATGACCTGAAGTATACAGGAGGGTATACATAGATTATATACAAATATTACATCATTTTATATAAGTAACTTGAACATCCACAGATTTTAGCATTTGAGGGGGATCTTGGAAACAATCCCCCATGGAGACAGAAGGAGGACTGACTGTACTATGCAAAGGGATTTACATAAACTAACTTATTTTGTCTTGAAATCTGCTTAGTACAGGCTGTACATTGTGGTAACTCAGTTTGGGGAGAAGGAAAGGATCCACGAAGTCCAGGTTTGTCTATTTCTGTGCTATAAATCCACCTTGCATTTTCAAGCAACCAAGAGTTGGATTCTTGCATATTCATAATCGGCTCTGGGAAGCAAGTGAGCTATCCTCCAGCTTGTCACTGGGGCGCCATGTCAGAGAACAGTCATGCAGCTGGCCCAAATCTAGCAGTGAACATGTTTGCCCTCCCCACGGGCCTATTGTTTGGTGCTTGGATAGTTTTCACTTTCATCTGAAAAGAAGATGTGGGAATCTAAAGGCAGTTCAAACATGCTTCATATTCAAACAAATGGTGTCTAGTGTTAAAAGAGTAGTCACAGCCCGACATTTTATGGGTAAAGATCCATTATTAAATCTGACCCTTGTATCAACCTCTCTGATGAAAAGTTATCAAACTCTTCTGCTCAGTATGTTCTAAAGATAAATAACCTTGTCTAGTGCATGTCTGGGAATGTTAATGATAATTGAAGAAATTACTTAAAATAACAGAGGACTAATTCACAGAGATCTATTAGCATGGTTAGCCCCAAATCTTACATTAATTCATATCTGGCCATGTTCCTTTCACTATAAGCCCTTTTAAGAGTTCCCAAAATGTATATATGTTCTGAACCCATGAAAGATACGGAGTTCTGAGCATGGATTTACAATCATTATATATGTGTGCATAAATACCAAATTTTCTGGTGTTACAGAAAATTAAATAAACTATAACAGTTGCTACACTAATTTTCTTTTATCCCCTCTTGGAGGCTTGAATATGAAGAAGCCTTTTTTGCCTCAAAAGGGGGGTATTTTGCATATATTATTTATTGTTTCATTTCAAGACCAAAAGCCATGGCAAAGAAAAATTGCTAGCAATTGTAAACATTAGATAATACTATCTTTTCATGGCAGAGCTATCAGAGTTCACTAGATAAAGGACATGCAACTCTTTTGGAAAATTCAAGGCAGTATGTAAGGAATTGTTGCTGTATAAAAGAAATCTCAAAGTTAAAGTTTTTTAAGAGCTCCATTTCACATTATTTTCAAGCTATAAGTATGTAACAAATAAAGGAGAAACTTCCTTGCTAAGTATATGTAATAGAAAAGTTGATAATTCTGTTTTTATATACTGTAATAAGTGTCACTTAAGTTTGTAAGAAACTCAATCATCTCTGTACCTCCTATCAAAGAGATTAAGGAAAAAGTAAGGAAATAAGATAGAATTGTATGCAGTAATATTTACATAAATCCCTAGGCTTAAAAAAACCTCACACCATTTAAGAAATTAACTTAGGTATAATAATTGTACTGAGACATTTCCGAAAGAGGTTATTTTTTGGAGTTACCTAAGAAAATATTTATAGGCCAATTAATCTGATATCTGCTATTTACTTCAAAATGTCTGGGAAGGAACATGAAAGGCATGGATGAAATGAGGTCATGTTTCTGCTAACTGTTGAAGCTATGCTGTTGGCACAGGGAAGAATTATATGTATCTTTGAAACTTGTGCAATAAAAGTTTAGGAATACTCACCTCAATCCACATTGGAGTCATTTTGGAATGTTTCTAAGAACTAAACAAAAAATGAAAATATTGACCTCACTGCCTTATTTCTGTTCCTTCTCTCCCCCTCTAGTTTCTCATTGCTGCCAGAATTTTATTACTCAAAATTAAGTGAATTCATGAAATTCTCTTGCTCAAAGTATCTCTTTTAAGTTCCTCCTGCCTAAGGATACCGTTTGTATCCTTTGATTTTATGACTCCACAAGCCCCAGGTGTCATCCTCTTCCACCCTTTTCTGATGTTGTTTGGTTCCTTTTCCTCTTGCTTTTATCTCTAGTGAGCCTGTGAGACCCATGAGGACAGGGACCATGTCTTTTTATATTTCTGTGGTACACTGTCAACATATGGTATACTCTTACACACTTGGTGGGTGAAATCAATGTGAAAAACATTGTATAAAACTATTTAGATCAATGGAATTACAACACTCAGAATGGTGGCTAAGCAGTTTACACTTAGAAATTTTGTTTTGTTCAGCTTTAGCCCTGTGAAATAATGCAAATTATTTATAATCAAAATTAAAGAGAAATTCTTATGTTAATAAAACTATTTTTAACTGAAAAAGCACAGGTGAATAAGATGTATGTGATTTCTCTGATATTCATAGATACTCATGCTTATATCAAACCTAGCAAAAAAATTCAAAACCCAATATAGTCCAAAATATAAAACTCATTTGAGTGTTTATATAATGACACATGTGGGATAGTTCCCATTTGACAAGTCACAGTCATAGCATGCCTATTAAAAGCGTGTATAAAATTCCTTCAGGCTGTACATATCAGATATGGATGAAACAAATAAATTTGTGTTTAGACTTGGATCCCATCACCAAATTGTCTGATCATGTATACATTAATATTCCTCAATCTAAAATTTAAAACACTTCTTTAGCCAAAGGATATGGGAATTTTGGGGTGCCTGAGAGCTTGAGAACATTGGAGCCTTATCTCAGATCTGAGAGGGGGCAATAACTCAGGAGTTAGGGAGCCAGAAAACTCAAAGGTCACACAAAACTTCCAAAGAATTAGAGGTCTCCAGGCTCTTGTCTTGAGGATTCAACAAATGAAATCCACAGTCCAGAAGATAAGGTTCAGAAAGACTTTATTACAGAAGAAATGGATGGATGGCAGAGGGGATTTGAGAAACCCACCTAGAGACTTAGGTTGGGGTTTCTTAAGTGAGCCCTTTGGGTGGGTCTAGTCAGTCTAGTTCTGATGTCAGGTGTCTGGGGTCAGGGTTTCTGGAAAAAGATAATCTTCCCCCAAATCTTAATTCTGTA
This sequence comes from Zapus hudsonius, assembly GCA_004024765.1. NCBI lineage: Eukaryota > Metazoa > Chordata > Mammalia > Rodentia > Dipodidae > Zapus > Zapus hudsonius. The sequence continues at coordinate 47,494 of PVHP010008052.1, read as the reverse complement.
AGAAGCACTTTCTCTGAAGGAGGAGGAAGGACATTTGTGCCCTGGAGTGAAGTGAAGTGACCTAGATTTCCCAATATAAGCTGAAGGACAATTCCTGCATTTAGCCAAGAGAAGACTACTCACTCTGCTGTCCTGCAACCCTAAGCTGTCTCATCAATTTCTTTTATTCTTCACAATGATATGTGTATAAGATTTTGCAATGGGATTAGAAATGTAGAATCTTTAGCATACAGTATCTTGGTAAAGCTTGGCTGCTTTAGTATAATCATAATTATAAATTTCATAATCTTAAGAACTTTTCTACAAGCAAGAAAAGATAAATAAATTAGGCCTCATCATATCTAAAAACTTCTGCTCATTTCAGAACAAGACATAGATGGACTGAAATGAAATGAAAATGAAAAATGAAGCATTCTAAGACTAACTTCCAAACGTTCTGTTTTGGAGACCCTGGTGTGAGGCCAGGGAACGTGCCAGGTCCCAGGTGATTTGATCCAGGTTGGTGTCTCGAGCTCATTCTGAGAAACACTGACACTCTTGTATGGATATTTAAATTACTTCATAGTACAAATCACACAGCATATAATTCTTCAAGGAAAATATCTACGAGGAGCTGAGAAGATAGCCCAGTGATTAAAGGTGCTTGCTTGCAAAACCTGCCTGCCCGGCCTCAGTTCCTCAGCTCTCACATAAAGCCAGATGCAAAATGACACATACATCTGGTGTTTGTTTGCAGCGGCAAGAGGCCCTGATGCACACACATGCACACGCAAACCAATAGACAAATAAAAATTAAAGACAAATATCTGAGACATACACATTACCCTCCAAAGTTATTACTTCCTCACATAGAATGTTGATAACAACATTTAGTGACACCTCTGTAGGGCCCGGCGGGATGAGCAGGCTTTGAGTTCCCACTCACAGCTCTTCCCAGTTCTGTTCCCCATCAAGTTCAATCTCTCCGATGCCCTTGACTTGCTTTTTTTCTCACTGGTCATCATTACTTTTACTCTTTCTGCTTCTCTCTTTACAGCCTAAAACCATGCACACATTTCTGCATCCTCGTAATGGGTTTCCTTGACCTTTACTCAAATCTTTATATATTTATATATATAGTATATAATATATACTATATATAGTATGTAATAAATTATATATGTATATATACATATGAATTATACATATGTTACTGGAGCCATTAAGGCCAGAGCCTGAGCCCTCACAGACCCCCACAAAGTCTGGTTCTGCCACCAGTCCACAAAGAGGTCCAGTGACCCTCCCAGTGTTATCTTGGGGGCCAGAGTCCTTGACAGGAGGTTTAGGTTTAAGTAGGGAGCAGTCCACGGTGTGCTCCTGGTCACTGTTTCAGCTCCAGTCGCCCCAGCAAGCTGGTCCGACAAGTTGCAAATCTCTTTCCAGGAGACAAGTTCTCCTCTGGCTGGTCCCAAGGCTTTGGCCATTTTAGCCTTCTAGCATGAGATGTCTGGGCAAATTCCAAGTTCTTGGGGTCCATTGCTTCAATAGTCTGATAGCCAAAGGGAAGGGCACCAGTGTCTCCTTAGAATATCTTCCTTCCTGCTAGGATGTTTGCATTTGCGCCAACAAGGACCTTGAGAAGCCAATGAACAACTTTCACTGAACTCCCTCCTCTCTGTATCCTTCCCACCTCCACCCTCCCTCAGAGAATCTAATGGTATCTTGGTCAATGCTCAGTAATTACTTACAGAATCAAAATAGCTAAATGACTGGAAAAACTTTGAAACATCAAGTCAGTTAGGACAGAAAATCCAGGTTTAATGATGGACTCATTTGGAGATGTCACAGTTTGCATCAAACTTAGCAAATAAGTCACCCTGACTCAGAGGTCTGCACCATTTAGAGATAATCTTGTTAGGAAACCGCTGGAAATGTGCCCATGAACTCTTAGAGCCCATGGGTACAAGACACCCTACATAGCATTACTTTTTCCCTGAGCTGATTTCTGGGCACTTTCTCTGAAGTGTTTTTTTTTTTTTTAATTAGAGAGATATTCTGAAATAGGAAAAAAAACAAGAGTGCAGTCTTGCAAGGATGTTTACCTTACTACATCAGTCTAACAAAGTAAATGAACTTGAGAATTGTGCTTCTGTAAACTTCCTCTTCCACTTTTGTTCCAATATAAACTCCTACTATTTCAAACTCTCCTTTGACAAGGCATTTCAGAATCATATTTCATAAGCTATATTTTTTACTTTGGAATTAATTCCTTTGAAATTTTAGGTTATTGACAGGAAATAATTTGATTTATTTATTCATGGCAATTGTTTCTATCTGTTCTAAGCAGCTGAAAATTAAATGCTCCAGACATCTATACCCTTTGGTAAAGAGACCAAAAAAATAAAAAGGAAGGGTGGGTGTCAGGATGAAATTAAAACAACACAAGGAGCTCAGTTCAAGGGGTTGGAAAAGCTAATCTGCATCATCTTCCTGAAGCAGCTGTCTCGTTTTCAGCGAGCCCTTCCTTCTCGAAGTCAAGCTTGTGCTGGTGATGGGGACACTGAGGCAGAGCAAAAGGCACCCACCATGATGCTCTCCCAGTGTCACTGTGTCGAAAAGGTCTTACCACATCTGGAACCAAGCCCTGTATCATATGTGAAGGGTCATCTAAGCAATGAAACTGTTTCCTTCCGGTGCCCAACAACTGGGAAATGTGTGGATTCCCAGGATCACTCCACCCTGGGAGGGCAGTGTGCCCACCTGGGCTGGCTCATCTTCCTTCTGCTCTCTACCATTCTCCACCTTCCTCCTGTATCCATGGGAGTTATGCTGCGACCATAGCATCAGTGTTGAACCTATTTTCAGAAATTCCATTGAAGAAAAAGAACAGCCCTTTCTATTTCTACTGATATTCATGAAGACTCAGGATGAGCAGAGAAGGAAAGGCTCTGCACAACACTCCCCCGGGAGAGCCAGCTCACAGAGTGTATCCTGTGCTTCAGTGTTCAAAAAAAAAAATATATTTTTCTTGCTACTCACTGGAACAGCTGTTTGGGAATTTCCCTGTTTGTTAGAGTGAAACAATGCATGAATGCCTCCCCCAGGCCAACTATACCTCAGGACAGGTAAGAGCAAACAAGAAGACAGATGGAGGTTGTTCATCTCCATGTGATTCAGGGAGTTGGGATTGCCTTCCTGAGTTTCTCACCCTCCAGCAGGCAGTTTGATGGAGAAATAACAGTGTTACCAGGGTAGGTTCAATGCCTCTGCTCTCCCAGGACAATTGCATTCCATTCAGCAATGTAATTCCTCAAAGGAGGCCAGATTTGTTATCCAGATGATATGCACCCCATCTTCAAACCCTCTTCTAAGTTCTGAATGATGGCAGTATTTCCACCATGCTCTCATTCAACAAATGCTTTATTATGAATTCATTATGTGCCAGGCACTGAGCCTCACAGAGGAAAAATGAGCAGGGACTTCCAGTCTGTTCTATAAAGCATGGCACAGATGAGAGAATAAGTTGAGGTATACATGAAATATAGGACTCCTGTGCCTTGCAGAGAGGTCCAGATATACAATGAAGTAGTGAAACTCTGAGGGATGAGCTAAAGATTTCAAAAGTGAAATTCAACTGAAGGAACGGCATGGGCAAGGGCCTGCTTAGCACCATAGACTGAGAACAGAGACAAGGAAGAAAGAACTGCAAAGTGGAGAGAGATGGTGGAGAGACCAGGATGGGAAGACCAGGAGGGGGAGGAAGCTATGAGCTAGAACTAAGATCTGAGCTCATCCTGATTTCAGGATTCAAAATCAACATATAAAAGCCAATTATGTATCACACAATAGCAATGGACATCCAAAAAGAAAATTAAGAAAGCAATTTCATTTGCAATAACATCAAAAAGAATAAAATACTTGTTAGGAGTAAATTTAACAAAAGAAATGTGATATCTGTGCATTGAAAACTATTAAGACATTATTGAAAGAAACTAAAGACCTAAGTAAGTGGGAAATCAGCCTATATTTATGAATTGGAAGATGTGATACTAGGATATAGTTATAGGTTCAATATCAATCCTATTATCCCAAATAAGATCTTTGCAGAAACTGATGAGCTGATCTTAAAATTCATGTGGAAACTCAAAAGGCTAAGCTCCAGATGTTTGCATCTGGAAATTGAAAAGCTAAGCAGAGGACACACTTCCCAAATTCAGAATTGACTATGAAGTTAGAGTAATCCAGACAATATGCTATTAGTATAAACATAGACATATAGATCAATTAAGAGTTTAGTAATTGCAGGGTGTGGCTCCTGCTTATAATATTAGCACTCAGGAGGCTGAAGTAGGAGGATCACTATGAGATCCAGGCTAGGTCTACAGAGTGAGTTCTAGGTCAGCCTGGGCTAGAGGAGACCCTGCCTCCAAAAAAACAAAAACCACTTTTATCTTAATTAACTGAGTTTTAGATGAGGGTGCCCAAACAGTTAAAGATTACTCTTCAATAATTGCATAAGAACAACTGAATATTCCTTTCTCTCTCTACATATATGTATGTTTGTATACATATGTGTGTCCTAAATGTAAGAGCTCTTGAAAAAGAAACCACAAGGGCAAATCTCAACCTTCAATTAGGCAATAATAGTTCAATAAGCTGTTATTTCAAAACCAAAGTGGAGCTAGAGTATTGGTAGATAAGAAACCATTTCAAGCCTGTAGACTGTGGAGGAATGGCTTTCCCTGATCTCCATCAAAAGATGACTAACTGAAACCTTCTTTCTTTTCTTTCCAGCTCCTCAAGCCTTGGACCAGTCGTTCCATTAAGTAGGGGCACTGAGAGGCTCTGCTTACCACGGATGAGCAGCCCAGGCTGCGGTGGGACCCTTGCTGTCCCTCTGGTCAGCCGCACTGGCTGCTCCATGAGCCAGTGAGGTCACTGGCGAGGGCAGTGACACAAGCTCCAGGTCTAACCTATGCTCTTGTTCCTCTGCTCAGCTCACCAGTGCTGAGAACAAGCAGGAAAGCACAGCCCTTTGGGTCACACGACTGACCCTGCTGCTCAGCTGGCCTCTGTCCCTACCCCACTTCCGGTGGTGGCCAACACTAATTTTTCTCAAGACAAAGTAATTATTCACCCATTTGGGAAGGCTGTGAATTTGAAGTCCCTGCTTTAGAGTTAGGATCATAACACTGAAAACTCCTTTACACAGAATATTCTAGAAGGAGAAAGTAATGGAGTAACTGCTATCTGGGAAAAGGAGAAGAAAACAGTGTTTACATGGGCCTAAATGGTTCCCAAAATAAGAAAGACAGAAAGAGTTGAGAAGTCTTAAATCACTGCTCCAGGGAAGGAACTCCAGCAGTCTGAATCCACACCCTGGTCCAATAACCCCAGCAGTGCTCACAAGACAGGCTCCTTGTCCAATCATGCAGCTCCGCTGTGACTCAGCTTTGAGGACTGGTGACCATCCCTCACCACCAGGGCTAAGGGACAAAATCCCCCCATTCTCAGTGCTCAGGACTATGTGTAGCTAGGCGTACTTCGGACAGCATCACTCCGAGGGCCTTTGGGGCCAACTGAGGTCTGCAGGCATCTGCCCCATGTGGACAAGTCCCTGCAGGCTGACAGGATCAGGGACCCCGGTGCACCCCCACCCTTCACAGACTTGCCTCCTCCATTGCTCAAGGAGCTGGCAGGGTTGCTTGATCCAAGCTCAGCGGGCAGCCAGCCCCAAGCTCTCTCCCTTCCCGGCAGTGGCTGCCACCCTGTTTTCCATGACACTTTTCTCCTATAGTTGACAGAGAGAAAGCAATCCACACTGAGAAAGAAGTGCAGAGGGAGGGATGATGAGACACAACTTCAGCCAAGACCCAAAGGTCCTCAGAAAGTGAGCTGAGGAGGCAGTGGAGATGGGGGGGGGCAGCGAGAAGAAGCAGGGAACCCAAAGTCCTATCCTCTTGAGCCCATGATATTGGTTGGTGGAGTTCATGAGGAGGTTTTGGTTTTGGAGATGGACTTAATAGGTAAATGATAAACTAAGTAGAAATGTCTGGCGGTGATCATGTCCAAGTGTGCGATTTGTGGGATGCAGAAGTAGGTCAGGCATTGCATAGCGTGGAGCTGCCCATGATCCGCATCAGGCGCCCATAAAAATACCAGCATGTTACTCAGACTCTGAGTGAAAATAATTATGCCATTCAGGACACTCCTAAAGGTGTAACCTGGAACTTGTTTATATTTACTGTTTTGTTTTTGAGGGAACTTTTCTGGAAGTTAAGCCTTCCTAAGAAATAAATCACTATCAATTAACACTTAGGAGCAATCACCAAGGTCCTTAAACAGAGTAGTTCCCTACCGTGCACCTGCCCTTCTCCAGAAAGATGCCACAGATTCTTGAGGCAGAGCAAAAGCCCCAGCCAGCCTGGGCTTTCCTCAGCTGGCTTTGCAATTCCTCGGAACAGCGTGCTCCTGTCAAGGGTTAGACTTAGGAAGAAGCAAGAGATGTACAAAGAGTGCATAAGCCAAGCACTTGACAGATATGAAGGACACAGTTGTTTATTTGATAAAATAATTTCTGGATACTTGAGGGAAACAGTGATGTGGCCCTCGGAGAGCTGGGTAGCATTTATATCATTTACAGGGTGGCAGGGTGGGGGGTGGTCTACTTCTGAACCAAGCAGAGTCCTAGGTACTGAGCTGACAGGGATTTCCAACATGAAGCTGGATGGACTTTAGGATAACATAGGCCTGAACTGCTCTTCTCGTCACTGTTGATGTTTTGAAATTCAATTTGTTATTTTCAGTACTAAAACAGTTATGTAAAAGTGGACTATAATGATATTGCTTCTTTGTCTCTAAAAACGCAGAAGTTAAACGTTCTTAGAGACAAATAATTTAGTTGAAGGTTAAAGAATAGCATTAAGGAAAGTAATAAATCTAAAACTTCGGGCTGGAGAGATGGCTCAGCCATTAAGGTGCTTGCCTGCAAAGCCTAAGGACTCAGGTTTGATTCATCATTACCCATGTGAAGCCAGATGCACAAGGTGATGCATATGTCTGGAGTTCGTTTGCAGTGGCTAGAGGCTCTGGTGCGCCTTCCCCCTCTATCTATCTATCTGCCTTTTTCTCTCAAATAAATAAAATGCATTTTTTAAAATATCTAGAACTTCAATTGTTGTGCTCATTTTTTTAAAGCAGTCATTGGGGATTGGGGAGATTGCTCAATGGTTAAAGGTGCTTACTTGCAAAGCCTGCTGGCCTGGGTTCAATTCCCTAGCCACTCACATAAAGCCATACACAAAAAGTTTTCCAGGCATCTGATGTTCCTTTTGTAGTGGCAGCAGACACTGGTGCACCCACATGAAAATAAATAAATAACAAATTTAGAAAGTAGTCAGGAGGGACCCCTGCTCTACATGGCAGAATAGAAGCCATGCCAAGGAAACTCAGGGACAAAGGAGATGGCAGAGAATCCTGAGGAGATCCAGGATACATCATTACAACAAGAAAAGCTAGCCGACTGCCTACCATGAGACAGGTCACCTCAACCGGATCTAACAGGGCCCGGAGTCATTGCAGAAGAAGTGGTGACATGTGTATTGCCCTCACTGCTAGCCTGAAAACCAGCTCCAGGGAGATGGCGACAGACACTGCAGTCACCCAAATCTCATCAAAACAGATCTAGAGGTTACAGAGAACTCAGCACTAAGTCAGATTTTTTACCATGCCTGCCAAGGCTCAGGCAACATTGCAGAAGAAAGGTTAGAAAGACTGTAGGAGCCACAGGGTGGGTGGGATTAGCCTGTAGCATCCCACAGTGAACACCAATAACCCCCCGGAGGAGAGATCTCAGTAGAATGGGTGAAGGGGAGAGAGGATATAAGAGTATAACCATTAAAAATAAAGCATGAAAAAAAGAAAAAAATAAAGCAATCAATCAAGTCAACAAATATTTGTTGAACCCACACTAAGACGCTAAGATTAATATAATATATATGCATATATATATATATATATATATATATATATATATATATATATCATACATGCACAGCTATACCAGAAATAGTCTCCTTTATTGGGGGCTTAAAGACATGTCAAATCTATATATGTTCCAACAATCCTATACATCATATACTCTCCAGATGAAATGGTGCCCATAGAAGTTGCAAGAACAAAGGTTTTAGTCACTTTCCTGGAGGACTTCCTGAAAGAAAGAGAAAGAGCTGGCATTGTGCCTGGTGAAGGGGGCAGGATTAATCTAAGCATAGAGAAAGTAAGGTTAGTCCAGTTATTCCTGTAAGAGTGATGACCAGGCACAGAACACAGAGTGAGCCAAGCCCAGCAGACCAGCCACAGCAAAGGATATGGGGACACAAAGGGCAGCTTCCATACCTGAAAGAGCAGCTTGAGTCAAATTGTGGACAGCTGTAGGAACACAGTCAAAGCAATGGATGGAGTCCAAAACAGGATATGTGCTTCTGAAAGTGTCCACAGCAAAAAAAGATCTGTGCTCAAGAGTTTGGGTCAAACAGATTTTGATTGTTTCTACATGAAGAACATCTTCAGACTCAACAAAGTATGCATCAAACACACAAAACAAGGTTTTATTAACATGAACATAACCTAACACCTCCATCTAGTTGGAACACTGACTCAGAAATTCATGGCTGCCTGAGACAGTTGTATGTGTTCAGTGAAGAGCCATGGACAGTGAGGTGGGGAGCATATTTTATCCATTTTCCTCAATCTGAGGAAATGCAATTACTGTCAACCAAGACACAATGAAAATAAAAGCATGTGTTTATTATAAATTTTATAGAAACATAGGATGTCTGTAACACATAATACAAATGCAATATAACTGAGGATGAAAATATATTTGGAAAAATGGTAAATTAGTAGCAATAATTTGCTTTACCAAGATGTATTTCCTAATTTACTTTGTCAAAAATATTTATAATAGAGTTAATCTTTGCCAGCTGTAACACAGATAGAGGTCTAATATCTAGAGCTTACAAAGAACTCAATAAATTAAATAACAAAATATCAAACAGCCCTCTCACAAAATGGGCCTCTGAGCTCAACAGGGAATTCTCAGAGGAAGAAATACAAATGGCCAATTCTCACTTAAGAAAATGTTCAACATCACTAATCATCAGGGAAATGCAAATCAAAACAATAATGAGATCCACCTCACTCCAGTAAGACTGGCAATCATTAAAAAACCTACCAACAGCAAATGTTGGCAAGGATGTGGGGAAAAAGGAACCCTTCTTCACTGCTGGTGGGAATGCAAACTTGTACAACCACTATGGAAAGCAGTGTGGAGGCTTCTGAATAGGATGGATATAGAACAAGCAGTTGACCCAGCTATCCCTTTACTGGGCATATATCCTCAAGACTCCTCGTTTCAGCACAGAGACATCTGCACAACCATGTTTATAGTAGCTCAATTCATAATAGCTAGGGATTGGAACCAACCTAAATGCCCATGGCTAGATGATTGGATATCAAAACTGTAGTACATATACACCATGGAATTCAACTCAGCAATTAGGGAAAATGACATAACGAAATTCAAAGAAAAATGGATGGATTTGGAACAGATCATATTCAGTGAACTCACACAAGAACAGATAGACAAGCACCGCATATTCTCTCTTATCTGTGGCCCCTTATCAGGTTAAACCGAACTGTAAGTAAACATGACTAGTGACTCAGGTGAAAGGCAAAGGGGACAGAAGGAATTGGGGGCAGGGGTGGAAGCAACAGAGGGGGGAGATGTTCACAAACCTGAACTAACAATAATCTGACTCCATGGAATCCTATCTTCTGTACAAAAAGTTATGGAGATAGATAGGACCCCAGAGGGGGGAGGGCTGGAAGCCTACCTATGGTACAAAGAACGCTGACCGTTGGCTCCCCAACCTAGTAAGTAGTTTCCTCCCACAATGAGCTGTTGATCAGAGTGACCCACATAGTCCCTAAAGCAAGACAAATTTTTGTCACAACCCTTGAATATCCACCTTAGACAACAGATAAGACCCTATTGCTGAAGATTCCACAGACTGATGTCACACAACACTGAGAGACCCTGCTGAATCCAGAAATGAAATCAGCTCCCATATGGGCAGCTGGGTAATGCTGGAAGGTGTTGCACGAGCTGCCAGGGGAACCAGACCAACAATATCCTGAGAGAGCAGGAGGCATCTTCAAGTTACATTGACTGATGGACTGAGAGTACAGAACACACTGCTATATGGCACAGACAAGCAAGTCAAGTGCCCATCTGTGCAACAGTGGCGCCCAACCTAGGTGGGTAATCAACAGCTGGCTAATTGGCTACGAGATCCACTCAGAGGCAGAAAACCCCTAACTGGTACGGGGACCCAAGGCAACCTTGAAAGGGGACCAAGAACCCCATATACGTGGGAAAGTCCTCACTAACCATTCATAGGTCCTCAGAGAGGCTACACCCTACAAACACTCACCAACCTAGCAATATTTGTCTCAATTGACCCTTAATAATCTCACTCTCCGCTGGAGACTCTGCTTGTATTTTTCAGAAAGCAATGAGAACCAGGGACAACCGAACTCCACCAAAAGGACCTGATTTGACGGGGACACCCAAGCACGAGACAATTCACCTCTAACTCACCATTTAGAGCCCTAACGCAACCTCTAAGGAAGTGAGATGAGCAAAAGAGCTACTCCCACAGCAAGGCCGATAGCCGCGGGAAGGACAATAGAGAGAGGCACCAAGGGTGCCAAAAATTGTCCAAAATACAAATTTACAGACTCTTAAAAATCTAATAACTATGCAAAATTTAAACTCACCCACTATGACTCAGGGAAATTTGAGGAAGAGGGGGAGGAAAGAATGTAAGAGTCATAGGGGGGAGAATATTAATGCATATGAGGGAATGTCATCATGGATTCAATGGCTTTATCTAAGAACCTATGATACCGAGCATATTGTTGTGTTGATATATATAATTCTAAGCCAATAAAAACGTTAAAAATATTTATAATAAAAGTTCCCATCATTGAAAACATCTTTTGGGGGCATATGTAAATTTGATGCAATACTAAGTGGATGTATTTAATAATTTCCTTTCAAAAAGCCCCAGGGAAGGAAAGATGGGTGATTTTGACAGCTATTCAATGATGTCAGTGTTTAACACTTGACTCTGAAATAAAAGTGCATGTTCATTATAAATTTTACTGACACAAAAAATGTATAACACAAATATACATACTAACGCAAGCAATGCAAACTAATTAAGCCTCAGTACATTTATTGATTTTTGTTCATTTCATATTCATAGCTAATCTGTGGTTGATATTGAAAAGTGAACATATTTTTTAGATTGGTGGCAGATTTGTTTGTTGGTCAAGTCAAAAGGAAACACTAGCAGGTTATTCCTTGCAGAAATGGATAGCGTTAGTATGAGAAGCTTGTTTCCCTTATTCTTTGGGCCATTCATTAAGTAAAAGCTGTGGACATAATATACAATGTATTACCTTTTCCTTTTTAATTAAAAGTCCTGCCTACTGCCAATCTGGATCTGGAATGTCCCTCAGAGTGGTGTGGCTGCAAACTGGTGAACCCTTTCAGAGCCCAGGGCCTGCTGGGAGGAGCTTAGGACAGGGGTTGTATCCATAAAGGGGATTTTAGCACCTCAGTATTTCCACGTTTTGCTCTCCACATGCCCCTTGCTATTGTTGGCTGGCATTCCTTGAGCCCTAAAAGCAATGAGGCCACTTGATCATGGACTAGAGCCTCCCAAATGAGTCCAAATAAACCTTTTCTCTCTCAGGTATTTTGTTTGGAGAGCTATCATACGCAATAATTTTGGAATGCTCAAACCTGAGAAATTAACATAAGCACAGCGTTAGTCACCAAATTGAAGACTTTTTTTTGGATTTCCAGGATTCAACATAACATTCATGTCCACATAGCTGTGACAACACTCACAATGTCCTTGTCTTTTATGACACTTGTGAAAAGAATGGCCAGTTAGTTTTTAGACTGTCCTTCAGTTTTGGTTTGGTTAATATTAATAACTTCCTTTGCCTTCTTTTAAAACTTTTAAAAAATATTTATTTGAGAGAGAACCTCTGCCACTGCAAACAAACTCCAGACACGTGCACCACTTTTTGCATCTGGCTTTATGTAGGTACTGAGGAATTGAACCCAGGCCATCAAGCTTTGCAAGCAAGTGCCTTTAACCATTGAGCGATCCTGAAGCCCTTGCTTTCTTAAGTCTACATCAATAAAACAACAGAGCAAATCCTTACCTATAGAATCTTCCAGTTGCTGTGGTTTAAACACCCCTACTATGGCCCTTCTGGAGCTTCCAGAGTGACCCTCTGCAAGTGAGGTTGAAAAGAGGTACAGTGCTCATTACTCTGCAGAGAGAGAGTGTCCCTTACTGGAAATAACTGGAGCCAGAAGTGCTGCAGATTTCAGATAGTTTTTTTGGAATATTTACATGAAATATCTTGGAGATTTTTTCAGAGAAGGGATTACCAGCCTATAGCATGTCCATCATGACAGAGACAGCAGATGCATGTAACCTCAAGAGTCGAGAATACACAATAGTAAATGTAGTATAAGAATGAAGCAAATATTCAAAGAGCTGTGGTTGAGCTCACGATTAATATGTGTGGATATGGGTTCAAACATCAGTGCCAATGATAATAATAAATACTAATAATAGATGACGTCTCAAGCATCATTACCGTTCTTTAGCATACAGTTGAACTGCAGGTTTGGACAATTCTTACGTGCGTGCATGTATGTGTATGTGCATGTTCATGTGCATGCCTGTGTGTATGTACACATGCAGAGGCCAAACGACAATCTTTTTTAAAGTATCTTTATTAGGAATAAGTATATGCATTGTATGAGCAGATCTTGTGAAGGTGTCCTTGTTTCCTTCCTCTCTGTCCCATACCCACTGGGGTGCTTCCTCAGTGCACATACTGGATCTGTCCATAGGGTAGGGCCAAACGACAATCTTGAGTCTCATTCCTAAGGAACACATCCACCTTTTCTTTTAACCAAACAGGGCTTCTCGTTGTCCCATAACTCGCCAATTAGACTAGACTAGCTAGCGAGAAAGCAAATCCCAAGGATCCTCCTATCTCTGCTTCACCAGTGCTGAGATTACAGGCTTGAGTCACCACACCTGGCATTAAAAAAAAAAATTTTTTTAGGTAGGGTCTCAATCTCATCCAAGCTGATCTGGAATTCAGTATATAGACTCACGGAGGCCTTGAACTCACCACAGTCCTCCAACCTCTGTCTCCAAGGCATGTGCCACCACACCTGGCTTTTAAATATTTTTTAATATTTTATTTACTCATTTTCAAGAAGAGAAAGAGAGAGAGAAAGAGAGAGAGACAGACAGAGAGAGAGAGAGAGAGAGAGAGAGAGAGAGAGAGAGAGAACCAGGGCCACCACCTTGTAGGTCTGGCATATGTGGGTCCTGGGGAATTGAACCTGGGGCCTTAGGCACTGGAGGCAAGTGCCTTACCCGCTGAGCCATCTCTCCAGCCCTAAATATTTTTTACTTATTTATTTATTTATTTATAAGCAGAAAATGAGAGAAAGACAGACAGATAGAAAGAGAGAGAGAGAGAACCAGGGCCTCTAGCCACTTTGTGCATCTGGCTTTACATGAGTGATGGGGCGTTGAACCCAGGTTGTTAGGCTTTGTAGGCAAGTGCTTTAACTACTGAGTCATCTCTCCAGCCCACACACCTGGCATTTTTATGTAGGAACTAGATCTACTCAAATTCTCATACTTGTGAGGCAAGCCCTTTATCAACTGAGCTATCTCTCCAGCCCCTAAATATAACTTTTAATGGTTACTATATCTAAAAATGACCTCAAAAAATTCCTGACAATTTTAGTCATGAGCTGGGAACAGGTCCTGCCACACTTGCAAGCATTGGTGCCAGCAGCCAGGTGGCCGACATGGTGTTGCAAAGCCGGGCATGAGAACTAAACCCCTTCTTGAAGTCTTGTCACTTGCACTGGTTCCAGGCACAGAAGTCACGAATTAACCACAATTAACCACAGGCCAGGGGGAAAGTTGTGGGGTGACTCCTTCTTTAGGATGCATAGTTGCAGGTGCCTTTCCCTGGTGAGATGCTAAAGACACACATTTCTTTAGGGAGAGTCAACTCTGCTGCAATGCGGGCACAAGGGAACAAAATCCCCGAGTTCATGCTCACTACCTTCCTGGGGAGAAATCATTTCCTTTCCCCGCTCCGTTAGGTTGGAGTGCTTACTAGTGGGATTCAGACACAATGAGTACACAGGTTGAAACCAGTGCTGTAAAACAGCAGGCTCTTTTCCCCCGTCTCTCTCTTTCTCTTGCTGTCTCTATCATACTTTCTTTCTCTCTTTCTGTGTACTAACACAAAATACAGACACATGTGTATGCACAGCTGCTTATATTTCACTTGGCAAACACGTCTGCAATGCTTACAGAAGGGCCGACACTGAACATGCATCAACAAGTATTAACCCATTTCATCACCACAACACTCTGGAACAGTGGGTAGGTAGTTGTTATCATATCCTTATTATTTCCCTTGTACAGATGTGTAAAACTGGTGTACTTGCCCAAGGCCAAAAAGTTAGTAAAAAGTAAGCAAGAATTTAAGCTTTTAAACACTTAAGCCCTATTTGTTCACAAACACCTGATTTCCAAGTCTGTGCGGAGCTTTTCTTCCAGATGGTCACAAAGCTATTAATTCTGTATGCAAAAGTATTTGAGTGTGAAAGGAAGCCCAGGGCCTTATGGCTGATGGTTAATATTGATTAATAACTTGACTGATCTAGACTCACCTGGGGTGAGTTTTCCAAGCTCCCTCGAGTGACTGATGGGTTTTGACAGGATGTCTCTACACTGAAATGGTTCAATTCCATTCTGTTCTGACATAAGCGAATCATAGGATACCTGAATTATTCAGTGTTATTATGTGTTCAAAGTTAGAAAGAGTAGGTATCAAGACCAGTGACTTGATACTGCTTCTGGTTTTGGAACAATCAGAAGCCTATCCTTCCTGCCAAACACAATGTTACATGGAGGCTTAATATGTAAAAGAAAAAATGTAAGGTTCCTGGTTGTAGCTGAGTTGGGGACCATGGTGGTTTCTGGTTGAAGCTAGGTTGGGGACTGTGGTGTTTCCTGGTCATAGCTAGGTTGCGGACCATGGCTCTCAAGCATTCTCCTGGGACACAGGACCTTTATAACACAGATAAGTGATTGCAGAATGAGGGAAAGCTTAGAGTTGAGGCGTTAGAAACAGATAGATCAAAATGTCAAATGATTTTTTCCAAAGTCACAGAGTAGCCCAATCAGGCTGAGTCTGCCAGTTCCTAATGCCCTCTGAACTTGGACATTACATGTGGAGCCCAGCTGGGGAAAAACAAGTTACTCACATCCCTCTGCTGGCTGACCCACCATCCACTAATATCAAGGTCCAGCAGGAGGAACTGAGCACTTCTGAGCAGTGACTGAGGTCACTGAATGTGTGCCTTGCCCCTCTGTCCCCCAGTGGCTACTGGCTAGAAGATACAGTTGTTTTGGCTATAAGGAACATGAAAATATGGGGCTGCCTAAAAACAAGCTTTGGAATGTACGAAGAGTTGCCATTGGGCACAAAGCAACTGTTAAATATTTGGTGACGGTTTTCATAATTCATGAAAGCTCTTATTCAGGGGAGATTTTTCTAGAGAGCCAAGTATGAACCACTGGTCACATTATGAGAAACAGGGAGAAGAAAAGAGAGATCTACTTTCCTTATGGGTCTCTCTCTGATCTATTTGTCCCATGTATCCAAATATTTACCCAACCCTTTTTCTTGGTTACTCCCTGGGCTAGTGGTCACCTGTCCCCTGCCTCAGCTTGGAATGTTTTGGGACAAGTTGTTTGGCCATTTCAGGACTTGGTTTATTCGTGCATAGAGAGGAGAGGATCAGTCTGGATGTTGTCATGAGGAATATGCTTAGTTCATGTTTATAAACCATGGCAATGTTCTCTGCTGAAAGATGGTCCAAGAATAGAAAACTATCCGCTGTGATGATTAATACATGGTTGTTGCCAACGAGATTATTTAAATGATAGAACAGTGGCTCCTATTTTAATGGTACAGTCTTTTTGAAGTTTCAAGGCACTTTCCTGACTCGAAGTCATGAACAAGTGTTATTTAACCCCCTCTTTAGAGACAGAGAAGTTGGAGCAGAGTAATGCCCAGGCTTCATCTAGAGGCAGGGGTTCAACTCTACTGGGTTACTAGGGTTGCCTCCCCCTCTTCAGGGACATCACTTCCCATCTCGTTGGCCTTGTTGTTCCTTCCAGGCACCAGTGGAACATTCTGTCCTAAAGTGTTCTCCCAAAGCACCGCAGAGTCCGCGGGAAATTCATTTAGCAAACATTTACTGAGGCCCTGGAGGTAGAGCAGTGAGTCACGTCATCCATGTTTTCAAAGCCGCAGGAGAGGAGAGGGGCAGGGCCACTGGAGTGGGGACTGAGCACTAGAGGGATCCACATGTGGAAACAGAGGGGGCAATATGTGACCAAGAGTGAAGAGAAGGCTGGGATGATATGGGAGTCTTCATTTGTTTGCAAATGGGCTTTGTCTATGACTCTTTCTTTTGGGTGGGGAAAGTCCTCATTCTGGTCCAGGCTGACCTGGAATTCACTATGTAGTCTCAGGGTGGCCTCGAACTCATGGCCATCCTCCTCCCTCTTCTGGGATTAAAGGGTGTGCCACCACGCCTGGCTCTCCGTGAGTCTTAGGTGCTCTCAGCAGTAGATACTGGAGCTGTGATTCAATGCAAGAGGTCATTTGAAAGGTAGAGAAAGTACTGCTAAGGGACTCAGGAAAGTGAGAGCGAGAAAGGAAGGGGAGGCAGCAGGTACTGTGGACATCTGATGTATCTCCCACCTTCAGGTCCTCCCAGCCAAGGGAGCTGAGTCTCTAAATCCCAACCTCATCAAGATTGCTTGGGGCGTGCTCCTGGGAGACATGAGTCTCTGGTATTTATTGCCGGAAATGTACTGAGCAAAGTGGGCTCCGAAGCCAGAGACCAACATCACTGAGTGAGACATGGTGGCAGTTGGAAGTGCTGTGCACCAAGGTGGTGGAGGAAGAGATGAGAGTAAGGGGTAGTCTCTGCTTTCCTTGAAAAGGACTGTCAAGTGAGAAGAACTATTCTCTAGTGCTTGCCTTGAGACCACGTTACAGGCATGTTCAACTGCACAGTGCTATGTGGTGGAGGGTGCTGTGCCAGGCCTGCCCTGGGCCAGCACTGGCCAAGACGGGGAACAAAAACATATGGCCTCCTTTTCAGACTTGTACTGAAGACAGAGCTCACTGCTCTGGACTCCAGGTCCCCAAAGAGATTCAGCCTGAGCCTTCTTCCAGGTGCATCTTGGAAGCTGCCAAGTCCCCAGCTTGCTTCCTCTTTCTTCTTTCTTACTTTAATTTTTTTTTATTAATCAGTTGGCAAGCAGAGAGAGAGAAAGAAGAGAGAGAGAAAGAAGAGAGAGAGAGAGAGAGAGAGAGAGAGAGAGAGAGAGAGAACAGGTATGTTAGGGCATCAAGCCACTGCAAATGAAACTCCAGAAGCATGTGCCACTCTGTATCTGGCTTTACATGGGTGCTGGGGAATCAAACCTGGTCGTTAGGCTTTGCAGGCATGTGCCCTAACCACTGAGAAATCTCTCTAGCTCTTGCCTCCTCTTTGTGGCAACTCTACCATGTGCTTGCACTGGAGTGCTGACTCATGCAGCTCCTTCAAAAATGTTCACTTCCAGAAGGCAGAGAACCTCTCAAGGGACATATGTGACCTTCCTCTAAAGGACTCCAAATAGTAATACAGCTTTTCTCTTTTTCCCTTGAGAGTGAGGGGTTTGTGCCACACTCCAGAAGAAATGGAAGATGGGCACAGAGGCTCATGATGCAACTGGCACAAAAGGAAGAGACAGGGAGACAGGCACTCCACCGGCCTCTAAATACCACTGCTCAAAATTAGGAAGCACAGAGATTCATTCTCCCTTCTATTTATGCTTTTAAAAAGCCTGGGGCTAGGTAGATAGCTCAGTTGGTAAGGTGCTTGCCTCAAAAACATGAGGAACTGAGTTAAATCCCCAGAACACAGGTAAGAATACTCTGTGTGGTGGCCTGGACCTGTATCCCAGCAGTGGGAAGGCAGAACCAGGCAGAGCCCTGGGGGTCCCTGGCCAGTTAGTCTTGCCTACTTGGTGAGTTCCAGGTCAGTGAAGAGATCCTTTCTCAAAAAATGTGGATGGTGCCTGAGCAAAATCCACCCAAGGTTGTCCTCTGACCTCCATATGCACCTGCATATATGTGCACATGCATGTATACTCATGCACATGCACACTTGCACACACAAGTCTGTATTCATCTTTCCACTGTCTATGCATCCATCCACTCATGTATCCTAGATTATGTATTTTAAAATAAATTACAAAGAAGAAAAAAGTGCAAATCTCTGTCCCATAACTTCTGTAGTCATAAAATAGCAAGTGACCCTTGTGGCAGATTAGTAAATGCGTGGCAGAGAACAGTGCAGGATAGACAGGACTTCTCCATGCACATAGCAGACCCTGGTCCCCAGGAAACAGCCTTTCTAGAAAGGAAGTATGGTATAATGACAAAAGGACACTAGGGACTCTTGAGAATAGAATATGTATCTGGCACTATTCTATGATCTTTATGTAGAATCAACTTAAAATCCTTATAACATGGCTACATTTTACCCCCAATTTATATAGGAAGGAACTGAGACAGAACATTAAACCTACTTTCTCAGAGCCTCCTTAGTAAGAAAAGAGAAGGAAGACTTGAACTCATGAAGGCTGGGCTCTGAGTCTAGGACTTAACCACTACATTATGAATATGAACCACATGCATCTACTTACACACTTAAAAATTATTTATTTGCAGAGAGAGCGAGAGAGAGCGAGCAAGAGAGAGAGAGAGAGAGAGAGAGAGAGAGAGAGAGAGAGAGAGAGAGAGAAGGGGTGCACCAGGACTTCTTGCCACTGCAAATGTACATGTACCACTGGGTAGCTTTATGTAGGTGCTGGGGAATCAGACCCAGGCCCCTAGGCTTTGCAAGCAAGCACCTAAACCACTGAGCAATCTCTCCAGCCCCTTACAAATTTTTTTTTAAAATTTATTGTCCATAATGAGTTACAACATTTAGTGGGCAAACAATGAGTTGTTATCCCCAATTCCCCACTGCCCTCCCCTCCCCCCTCCACTGGCTAACCTCCTCCATGGGTCGTCTGGATCAGTCCTTGTGACAGGGGACCATGAATAGCCTAGTATTCAGCCAGGTTCTCCTGGCCATGCCTCTGGATAATCTCCCCCACCACGGCTCTCACAATCTTTCCGCCCCCTCTTCTGCATAGTTCCCTGAGTCGACCCCCTTACACAATTTTTGCATAAGATATTACATAGTGCCTATGTATGTGTAGACAAAAATGAGCAATTCTAAAACAGCACAGTGCCTGCATGGTGGAGACAGCTGGAACCTTTCCTGTGCTCTACATCTTCCTGGAGGTTTTACCCGATATTGCCAGCACAAAATAATCTATAATGCACATTTAAATCATATTTGGAATTACTTTATACTTTCTGCCATAAGTATTTAATTATATGTTCATTGTTATAGAGCATGTGTCAGGCATGTAACATTAAGTACAGGAAGCTGTAATAAATCTGCTAAAGCCAGGCCTAAATTGAAAGTATTCATTAATTCTATCTCATGAGGAAGGCTTTTGCCTCTAAATGCCTCTTTGACTCTTGTAGGTGTTATCACGCACTAGGAGAGTTCCTCTTCTTCACAAAGACCTGAGGGCCAGTGAAATCAAACTGGTCAGGCACACAGGCCCAGAGCATCCTGCAAGCAATCACTGTCTGGGTTCCCATTGGACAAGGTCGCTGTGGCCACCGATGACAGCTGTCAGCATCTATTATGCTTCTGGGTAGGCTCCTTCCAGGAGCACAAAGGGCCAAGGGGAAGGGTCATCTGCTCACCTTGCCCCACCACAGCAGCTTCTCCTCTACCAGTGTTATGCACATTTCACTCTTACAAAAATGCTCACTGCTCAAAGTAAAAGTCGTTTCCCTAAAAATACAGAGATCAAAGTGTGTATGTATACATCTGAGAAAAATTTATATTTTTGACAATTAAGCTTATGTCTTTAAGTAGTTAAATTTTCAGCTTGCATGAACATAATATTTTCTTTAAATACTTTTTCCAATTATGAATTTGTATGTCATTGTTGAACATTAAAAAATCTAGAGAGGGCTGGAGAGGTTGCTCAGTGGTTAGAGATGTGAACTTGCAAAGCTTTACAGCTTGGTATTGGTTGCCCAGTACCCACATAAAGCCAGATGCACAAAGTGTCACATGCACCTGAAGTTTGTTTGAAGTGCCAGGAGGCCATGACCATTCTCTCTCTTTCTCTCTTCCATTCTCTCTCTCTTTCCCATTATGCATAAAAATAAATTAATAAATATTTTAATCCAGAGAAGTTTAAAAGTATAGTGCTAGTTTTGAGAGCTAATTACAGTTTACATTTTGCTGTATCACCATATAGTTTTTATTCTCTGCAGCTCATGTCTATGTCTTCCATATTTTTGTGACATAGGACGCACGGGAGAATTTGCATGGCTCTTTGAACAGGAGCCATGCTAATCTCCCCATCTTGTTCCAATTGAGTATACGTGCTGCTGAAATAAGTGCTGGACACAACGAGAATTTATGCTGTGTGTGCATTTTCAACGTCTATTGTAGCCTCCCTTTGCCCACAGCAAGATGTCTCTTTCATCTGAGTCTTCCAGGTTAAATGTAATTTGCTGGAGAAATTTCCAGCATAGAAAGCCTTTTCAATTCAGGGGAACATACAGCATTCTCCTGAATCTGCAAAGGGAGACCTTAGTGCAAATTTATCAAATTTATTTTTGTGGTGGTGCTGAGATGTGGATATATAGGGCTGCATTTTAAATTCATGCTCTGTTTCCCAGAGCACTTTCTAAAGAAAGTAGGAGGGAAAACAGGCATTCTCATTATGATGCTACTAATCCCCAAGTAGAGCTTCAGGGTCTAAAACAGCAATGCGATGGACAGAAACTTAAACAATAAAGTTAACTGAAAAGGTAAAGTCCATTAGTAAAGGCTGAGTTTAAATTCCCCATCATTTTGTAATTTTACTTTTGTCTGTGCTCTTTAGGTTTCTGTCTGCATATAAAATTTACCACATGTAAAATATGCAGCTTAAGAATGATATTCTATGTCTTGCATTCATAACCTAAAATTTTTGAGGTGAAAACCAGCTTATTTTCTGAAAAGTAGTAAGATATTTTACATGAGAACCCGTTTACAATTTGATGCCTGGTCTTGCATAAATAATTATGAGGTAAGTTTCAGCCACTTTTAAAATTCTGCTAAGAAAACAAGCCAAAGGAATGACTAAACTAAGAATTCTATCCTTTTACTTTGCACTTTTTATAGATGAATCATTTAAATGACCTTCAATCCTGGTATATTTAAAATTATTTCTACATTTAAGTGTTCATTCTATACCTTACATTTCCATTGCATTTTAAGTGAGTTATCAGTACTCCTCAGAGAAAAGACTACATAAGTTAGTAGGCTTAGGCCAGATGCAAGCACAAAATGACTTGTGCAAGGCTAAGAATGTATGGTATATAAATATCACATCTCTTCTTCACAAATTTGTATTGACAAGTGAACAATTTAGAGAGAAATGAGATAGAATTGACTTCACAATTTATATTAGGATTCTCATATGCCAGTTTTAATGCCGGGAGCCTGGGTGGAAACAGGTCATGGTCTCTCTTGAATAAACCCACATCCGAGCAGAGTTTCTTCTATACAGTAGATATGAGGCTTGAACTCAAGACATATTTCATGGAAAAGAGGAGTGGATGGGACCAAACTGCATCTATGACGTGCACAGTGTGAGTCACTGAATTAAGCATGTTGGGGAAGCGAATTCATCAAATCACAGTGACTCTAAGGAAAATGTATTATCTAAGCTTTTCCCATTTTTCTTCTTCTTTGGGTGGGGTTGAGACCTGGTTACTTCCTGGCTAAGGCTTTTGAATTTAACTTTCTTAGCTGCTTCACTTCAAGCAACACAGCACTGTTTCTCTTCCATACATTTAATTAAATATGTCAACAGGTCTTGTGTTTTGGAGTACGCATTCTTTCTATGGAAAGATGGGAAACATAAATGTATAAATATTTCTGAAGTTTTGGGAACACTGTGCACCACATCCTCCGAGATATACCATCGTATGACTGTCAAGGGAACACGCAGGTAGCTCTTCTTTCCATGCTTGTACTTCAATCTCACTTTAGCTCTTTACATTCCAATAGAATAAAAACACTTCAGGGAAAACTGTATACAACATAAAAACTTTGACTCTTCATTCTATTTGAGTACATTTATGTATGTTCTTGTACAAAGCCAGTTTTACAAATCAACCTCGTGAAACTCTAACATCACAAAATATACCCATATCAATGTATACTTTGCCCAATGTATGCATCTTGTAACCATCTATACAGTCAAGATCTATTCCCATCTTCTCAAAAAGTCCCTTTGAATCCTTTTCGAATGTCACCAACCTTTCTTCTTGCTGCAGACATCCGCAGATTTGTTTCTTCTGTATGTCTTTTTGACATTATAAATATGTAGTTTTTGAGTCTATTTTTAATCAGCACAATGTTTTGGGCTTTATCATATATACACATATACATATATATGAATACTTCACTCATTTAAAATGCTAACTTTAATCTAGTTGCATGGACATATACTTGATATATACATTCATTTCTTGAGGTATATTTAGGTTGTTTCTAGTTTTGGGCTATTAAGAATAAAATTTCTATACATATTGATGCTTAAACTTTTGCATATAAATATATTTTCATCTCTGCTGAATCAAGCAACCATGGATGGAGCTGTTGGGTGATGAAGTAATACTTTATTAACTTGTGAATGGTTATACATTTTACCTTCTCCTGAGCATCATTTGCAAGCAGGAGCTGCTCCAAGGCTCTTCTTATTTTAGCCATTCCCGTGGGTGTTGAGTGGTATTTCATTGTGCTATGTAATTTGTATTTCTCCTAATGACTAATGAGATTGAATATTTTTTCATGTGTTCATTGGCCACTCATCTATCTTTTTGGGTGACATTTGTTCAATTCTATTGCCAATATTTAAAATATGTTGTTTTTATATTACTTTGTTTTCAAAGTTCTTTATGTATCTGGAGGCAAGTCCTTTGACAAATAAATATTTTCCTCCATTATATAGTTTGCCTCTTCATTTTCTTGAGGTGTCTTTCCCAGAAGTTTTTGAAATATCATTCCTTAGAATTCTAAGAAATAAATACAAAAATGCTTTGCTAATAATGCAGTAAATGTCCCTAGGTATTTAATAACAAGACAAATCATATTTTCTAGCTCCCATTGATCAATGAAGGACACGAGGCAGAGTTCCTCAGGCCTCCCAAGCATGGTAGCCATCAATTATAGAGGTCCCTCACTCCAACTTTTTTGCTATCAAGAATCTCTTTCTTAATACCCACCCGTATTCCTTTTGAATGTTTTACTTTCTCTCCAGTGTTGCTCCTCCACAGAAAATCTTTCCTACATGAGTCAGCAATGAACAAAACACTACTCCCTTGCATTGTAAGGGGCAGGATGACCTTCTTGTTGCATTTGGAGGAAGTAATTTAAAAACTGGGTTTGTTCTGGATTTCAGGAGCAAGAGGAACCTCCTGTGCACTAGGCTTGATAACCTCTTGCCTTTCCTCTGGCTTTCAAAATTGGAACCTGGCATTTGTTCTGACTCAGAACCCAAAGGAGCAACATTTTATTCATTTCTTTCAATAAATAGTTGTTAAACGTTCTATATCCCAAGCACCAAGTTAGAAATGCAAGATCTATTTAGAATACCACATATTAAATATTTTAGTCTATTCTTGGTGAGACAGTAAACACCTGGAGGACAGGACTTTCTCATTCATTCCCCTGGTCTGTGGTTATTGATTAAATGCAGTTAATGATACATGGTGTGCATGCCATGATTGAAGTGTCAAAGTTAGCCTGCTTGAGTCATTCTGAGGGTGTTGTTGGTTTTCTTCAAAACCACATGCTTCTAGCCTCAGAGCATTTACTATAATAGGAGAGTGATAACCAAATAGGTACAGCTAATCAGGGGAAAGCGATACCATTGTAGCAGCGAGATAATCCAAGTTCCCCAGCTACCTTCCAGGCAGGAAGTTAGTCAGTCCTCAGGCTGGTATCATTTTGTCTCCTCATGGTTAAAATTTCCAAAAGTGAGAAAACAAATGTCCTGGATCTCAGAAACCATAACAGTCACAAGAATGACACATTCTCCTTCGTATATCAAAGGGAAGACTACAGTACATTTCATTAGACAATTTAATATGCATTTTCCCACTGGGCACCTGCAATACTCCTGGAAAGAGGCCATGGGAGTTTTGCCGATCCCTGATACAGAAACTGACATTGAACTTCGGAGACTTTAAGTGTCTTGCCTGAGATTTCTCATCTACTTGATACAAAGCAGGTTGTCTGGTGCTCCGGATTGTGTTTGCTCTGCCCTTGGAGGGCAACTCCTTTATTTATGGGATGCTATGGGTGGTAATTGACTTCTAGATCTGCACTTCTCTCCTTGGTGCTTAAATCGCTGTCTCTCTGTTGTACCATTCACAAGATGAATTCTCCTTATTACAGCACATCTTCATGGCAAATCTGCATCATATTAAAGAACAATCACTTTTCAAATACAGTTTGGACACAAAGCTTCATCTAATTCTCTTGATGAGCTCCTTGGAGGATATGAGGCTTCAGAACCCCTTTCTCTGAATGCTCTATTTCAAAGTGGTTAACTGGACCATGTTGAGATGATTTTTTTCTCTTTCCTGGTCAAATTTGCCTTAACATTTTGTTATACTTCATCTCTTCCCCACGATTCCCCATTCTCTTTGTGTTCCTCCTCATCTTCGTCCTCTCCTTCATATTTTTGAGACTATGTTTCATGTAGTCCAGACTAGCTTCAAACTTTCTGTGTAGCTGAAAAGGATGACTTTGAACTTTTGACCCTCTTCCCTCCACCTCCCCTGTGTTAAGATTATAGGCATCCACATGAGACCTGATTTATGCCATTCTGATGATCAAACCTAGGGCCTCATGCATACTACCAACTGAGCCACATCCACAACTCCAAGATGTCATACTACTAATGCCATACTGGTTCACATCTCTTCATTGTCTTGGGCATGCTCAATGCAGCCATGGGGCTTGGGAGTTGTAAATGGGAACTTGAGGGAGTGGGAAAGGACTGTGGGGCTTCTATCACCCTGTTCAGTCCTCCAAGGAGCAAGGTGAGGCAGTACTAGCTGAGATTTGACATCAGGACATACTAGCTTGCACCTAAAGTATGGGTTTTCACTGGAAGCCTGCCATAGGGCAGAAGTGACTGTGTCTCCTGTTCATCTAACAGCAGGATTGCATTTCCAACTGCTGCTCTGCAAAAGAGAACATGCCTCTGCCTCGGACAATGGTGCAATAGTAGGATTCAGCGTTGGGTTCTAAGGAAGGAAAGAAAACTAAATCTTGTTCGGGTTGTGGGACAGGTTTGCAATTGAACTTGAGATTTTATCTCCTCTCCAACAGTTGAGAACTCTGTGAGAACTCTTATGCGAGCAGCTACATTTCTGTATCCTCATTGACTTGTATAATAGCTGCAGGAAAGATAAACAGCTCCCTTTATTAATGGCTCATTAAGGATTTTTATATCTAAGTGACATGTGGTGCACTCTTTGCATGGAATGAAGTACTTGGAGCCCTGATTCCAGCTGGTTTGGATTGGAAAAGCCATTACTGCTGGCTTGTCTGCCAGCAAACTCCTCAGGGGAGAGATACCGCCTCTATGTATGGAAATGCTAAAGCCAGATTGGTCGACTTTTATAAATAAAACATTGGAGAATGTAATTTAGAGGGAGGAATATATCAACTACAAATTGTTTCTTTAATCACCCTATTTCCCAATTCTAAATTTTAGAACTTTTTCATAACAAAATAATAATTAATACAAACAATAAAGCTCATATTCATTACAGAACATCTATCTGTAATAACGAAGAGAATTGAAAATGACATTATAATTTGGAATGAAATTAAAAGATCCTTAGTGTTAAGGCAATTGATAGTCATCTTGACCAAGTTTGAGGTTGAAGTCACCATCTCTTGACACAGATAGGTGTCAGGTTGATAGAGACAAGGAAATGTTTCCAGCAGAGAAGATGAAAATGCAATTATCAATGCATTTCTCTTCCTTTGCCCAGGGGCTTGCCATTCCATAATACCATTTGCATAATGGGCCACTTTGTTTGTTCCCTTTTAAATGTTAAATTTGGAACATTTCATTCTAAGTGCCCGTCAAAAAATAAACAAATGGAGTAGTAAGCCCCAGGCTTTTCATATTTATCTGATACTGAGAATTGGTCCATTTTGCCTGCACATTTAGGGGAACTACAGGGTCTTTTAAAAAATACTTCCAAAATGATAGAACTCTAAAGAGTTTTGAATATGGATGTTAGGAAATTATCTTGCCCATCACAGGCGCACAGAGGCAGGCATGTGCACACCGCGCTCCTTTCTGAAGTTGTGGAAGGTGCCTTCATTGCCTTAGGTCTTTGGATGTTTTTTGGCTTCAGCATTGTATTCTCCCCTGGTCACTTTAATCAGTGTATGCCAGCACTCTCTTCCTATTGGTCCCCAGTGAATACAAACCTGTTCTATGTCTAATTGTCCAGACAGCTAAGAGCTGAATGAAAAAAAAAAAATGTCCCTACTAATGGAGACTCTATCAACTCAAGTAGAGCACATTTTATTTTTTAAAAGAGACTCTTGGGACCCATAATAGCTGTGTTTAGTCACTTTAAAAGGGAATTCAAGGCGAGAGGTCAGCCAGTGGGCAAACTGTTAGCAGGAGCAGAAACTTCCAGGGTCTCCCCCCCACAACTGATAGACATTTCCTCCGCCTCCACTGGGTTTAATCACACCTCCCGTGCAGAGCGCATTATCCCAACTTCCTGAGGTTCAGGAATGGAGCTCAGAACAGAGCCCACAGACCCCTGAAACTGCGAATCAATCCCGAGAAGCAGCTCGCCCCCCCCAACCCAGGTCAAAGCTCTGATTTTTCTAAATTTTCTCACTTCTCACATTGTGTGTCTTAGAAGATGACTTTCTTCCTAATCCCGTTGTATTGGCTAGCCATGGAGTCTGTTATTTAACAGTATCGGTCCTGCCTCCCTGACGGTTCCTCTTAACACAGATCCAAGTAGTCAACAGGATCACCCTGGAACCTCAGCCCAGCGCACCTTTCCTTGTCTCTGAGGAATGCTCCTTATTCCAAGCAGTTAGCATCTCGGCTCCACCTGGACCCTAGAAGACCACCCAGCGAGGAAAAGCTAATCTGGATTCAAGGGGCACGACAGGTGGGGGGAAGTAGACCCAGGAGATAGTGGCAGTCCCGCAGATCAAGACTCTCTGACAAGAGAACATGGCAAGTTCCATGCAGGGTTCCAGTAATGTACCCCCAGTCCTGTCAGAAGTGAAGACACACTGTGTGCAGGGAGTCTAGCCATGGGGCCGTGGGCATTTTGAAGGTCTGGAGATAGGAAGTCCGTATGGAAATACAGATAATATAGGACTTGCTGTTGGACAAAATGGCAGAGATGGGAAGGTCTGAGTAGCAGAAGAGGTCCAAGCTGTGTGCTGGAACTGCACTCAGGTCAAGTACCAAAGAGCTAGGATTTGCATAATGGGAACAGGGAGTCCTTCAAATTTGGGATCAAAAAGCAGGAAATAATCAGTCGTGGACCACTGAAGGCAGAGGCTGAATGAGAGGGGAATCAGCGGCATGCTCTCAACACAACCTAGGAAAAGAGGCATCAGAGCTCCCTAAGAGGCTGGGACACCACTGTGGTTTAACAAGGTCAGGAACTGGAGATACATCTGAAAATTGCCCCTGGCTGATAGGAGAGAGAAAAGATGCTTTTGAAAAAGAAAAGGGACTGGAGAGATGGCACAGTGGTTAAGGCACTTGCTTGCAAAGCCTAATGGTCTGGGTTTGATTCCCCAGCACCTACACAAAGCCAGATGCACAAAGTAGCACATGCATCTGGAATTTGCAGTGGCTGGAGGTCCTGGTTTGCGCTCTCTCTCTCTCTCTCTCTCTCTCTCTCTCTCTCTCTCTCTCTCTCTCTCTCTCTCTCTCCTCCTTGCAAATAAATAAAAATAATTTTACAAAATTAAAAAGGAAAGAATTTTTCAGGACCACCGTCTCTGCTCATCTTACATTTCACTCATTTTTAAGTCTTGTATTCTAGACTTAAAAACTGATCACAACAACATATTATCTTTAGAACTGTTGTAAAATGTCTCCTTTGAAGAATGGACTGAGGCAGAGCAGAATTCTGAGAATTCTTCCCCTCTTTCTGACTAACTGTATTCTTCTTTGGATCCTTTGGAAAGTGGCTACATCCAGAGTCAGAAAAGAAAAAAACGAGATGAAAACAGTAACTGCGCACCACTGAGTGAACACATTTATGTGCAAGGCACAAGATTAGAGACTTAACCTTAGCAAGGAAAGAATTATTCTTTTCATATTCACAAAGTCTCTAGGGCTCAGAGAGGGTGTCACTCCCCAAATGTCCCATGGGAAGTGAGTGCCACGTTGGCCTTCGCTCTACAGGTGTGTGAGCTGAGAAGGCTTGTATAACTTTGCATATATATCTCCAGTCAGGACTGGAGAGGAGTGACAGGCTTCCACGTGTTAGCACCAGGGCTGGTGAGGTGAAGAAGACAGACAAACAATAGACACACAGGCCTGAGCCCACATCATCAGGGACTCTGTCAATGATCTACCTTTCTTTTTAAAACTGTGGGGATTTAGGAAGTCACCAATGAGTGCCAGGTTCCCTTGCATGTAGTAATATTTACCTATAGCCTCAAATATAGAAACCTCACATTTTGAAGTCCAAAGAGCCATAACCACAAGAAGTCGGGCACAGGGTACTTTTAGTAGATATTATTTACTTGGCAGGATTATGGACTGGGCAAGAGGAATGTCAAAAGGAATCAGTCTCTCGGTGTCCTGATTGGTGACTGATTTCCTCGAGCGAGGCAGTGGCCATTTATTCTGCCATCTGCCAAGGCTGGCTCCTCTCTTCTCAGGAAAACAAAATATGACTCCAGTTATATTGGTCAATTAGACCCAATTTTCAGTGAAGACCAGTTTTAACAGGGAGTGAGGCAGGGAGTGGACCTCCAGAAGCTGGTTAGCCCCTGGGAGGCTGTTTAAAAGGCAGAGTCACCTTCTGAAGATTCCACAGGTCCCTTGGGTGAAGCAGTCTGGTCTTGCAACCTCCATCCCTGTCATTGTGTGGGTCAGGACGCTCCTACTTGGAAAAAGTGCAGGCAGAAAGTCTCCCCCTTTCCCTTGACTGAAGACCTTTCCTACTCTTGTTGGCTCCCAGTTTTAAGGTGGAGGGCTTCAAGGTGCCTCTGGTCAATTCCAGAATGCCCCACAGCTCTGTCAATATCGGGAGACCATAATGTCCTCATCATTTGTCTTTCACCTGGCCACTTGGTCAGACCTGATTGGGTTCCAGAAATGAGGGAAGAAGGAGAGACACACGGCTGTTCTTCATTTTTTTCCCTCCCTCTCAGCGACTAGATCTCACCAATTTGTGTTGCCTGAAGATTTTGGTTCTTTGTAACCATCTTGGGGAAAAATGAAATGTTATACTAACTACTAGCCTGATGTTGTGCCTTTCTTGCATGAGCCAGCTTTGAGGACAAGGAGTTGCTGAGGCAAAAACTTCCCCAGTGGCAGGCTTGACAGATGACAATACATCGTCTCCTGGGGATACAGTGTTTTACAGCAGCATTTCAACAACCCAAAATAACCCTTCACTCTGCACACAGGGCGACAAGCTTCGTGTCCACATCCTCCATCATAGTTCTCCTCCCAGGGCCTCTGAGACTCTCAGTTAACTTCTCTTACTTTGGCCCCCGGATCTGGAGCAGGAACGTGGGAAGGATCCTAGGATAATTGTTTTTTGGTTGAGTACCTTTCATCTGAGGATCTCCATGTACTTTATAAACATTAATTAAATCGCCACAACACAAAATACCTTAGTATGCATAATTACTATCTATATACTAGCCCAGCTCTGGGCCAACTCTTTAAAGATGAAGAATCTGAAGGATAGATAGCATAGCTAGGCTTCAAAGACCAGCAGTATCAAAGAGGCCAAGCCCCAAACTCAGCACTCTTCACCTCTAGCCCTGTATT
This sequence comes from Zapus hudsonius, assembly GCA_004024765.1. Taxonomy (NCBI): domain Eukaryota; kingdom Metazoa; phylum Chordata; class Mammalia; order Rodentia; family Dipodidae; genus Zapus; species Zapus hudsonius. The sequence continues at coordinate 17,021 of PVHP010008052.1, read as the reverse complement.
AAAGATCATCACATGACTGAATCATAAATTCCCCTAATGCAGACATGTATACACATATATGCATAAATGTATATATGTGTATGTAGACATGTATAAATACATAGGTGTATATATTCAATGAAGTATGTAAGATCTATCTATCTATGTATGCACTATGAAGTATATAAAAATCTATATTTATCTATATATACTATGAAGTATATAAAATATCTAGATTGGATTTATCATTTAATTACTACAACTAAAATATTAATTCTAGTTTATATTCAATAATACCATTCCAAAAAACTTAATTTCTTTTTTTCTTTCTGTTTTTTTGTTTTTTGTTTTTTTGAGGTAGGATCTCTCTCTAGCCCAGGCTGACCTGGAATTCACTATGTAGTCTCTGGCTGGCCTCAAACTCATGGCCATCCTCCTACCTCTGCCTCCTGGTGCTGGAACTAAAGACATGCACCACCTTTTCTTTTTGATTCAGTTTTTCCATCTCAAAAAATGGTGGTATAATGCAATCCCCCAATCTCTTACATTGACTGAGTGTTTATAAAGTGTTGTGTTCTAAAACCTGCAAAAAGCCTATGTGTGTTCCAGTATCTACTTCATATTCCCCCCACCATTAGAAATGGAGTATATTAATCTGTAGCCTAACCTTGAAGAATTTTCATGACTGATATTTCCTTCTTCATGTTTTGTTCAAGGACATTTGCCTCATTGTTATTATGTTACATATGTCTGTCACAATCTTTCTCTCTCTCTCTCTCTCTCTCTCTCTCTCTCTCTCTCTCTCTCTCTCTTTCTTTCTAAAGAAAGCTGGTATAAAAACTTAAGGTCATACTTTTAAAACTGTAGCTGGGAGCTTTCCCACAGAGCTGATCAGAGAATCAAATGAGAGGTTGTGCACAGGCTCTGAGCTGGGCTCATCACAGGACACATTGAGTAACAATAGCTTAACTTTCCAGAACCCAAGACACCCAACTAAAGCACCTTTTCAACATTGTCACTCCTGGGTGCTATGCTTGGCTTCCACACTCCATTCTCACAGAGTAATTTTGGGGAATCCCCTGAAACTGTCCTCAGGGCTTATTTAAAATTCATCCATGCATGTGCATTGTGACTGGTGGCAAATCCTTGCCCTTCCAGAGTGATTTTTCAGTAGGATTTGTAACTTAGAGCCAAGTCTGATGAAGAAAGAAAGACCATAATCAAGAGGGGACACAATTAAAGTATGCAAGTGCTTTTTCGTATGGTTTATAAAGTATCCCCAGAGGCGATTCCAGAGGGAGATTCATACAAACATCTCGAATCAGGTGGGCAGGCAGGTGAAGAAAGACACAACTTCCTGGACTCCCTAGGAACATATCCCTCATCTATGCTTGATTTTTTAAAAACATGACTTCTTTTTAGCCTCTGGAAGTCTGAGGTTTTTGTAGTCTTAGGATGGCCTCCATACATTGCTTTCAGGAATTCTGGGAAAGAAAGAGAAACCACCAAGTTCTGAAGAAAGGGTGGGAAAGAAAAGGGCCAAAGTGCAAAGACAAGTTGAGGCATAGAAAATCAAAGTAGCTTAGAAACATCACAGAGAAATCAGCCTTGTAGGCAAGAGACTTTAATTATGGTTTCCTTTTAGACATAAGTCATAGGACTATTTGTTTTGGGAAGTGGGGAGAATATTGAGAACAGGCTGCAATAAACCTTCCAGGCAGACTAGCTCATTATTTTTCTTTTGTACTGTTCAGCAGTTTGAAAAAAAAAGAACCTTTTCTTTAGAACACTCATTTTACTTTTTCCTCTGTATTTTGGAAGGAGAATACCACCTGTTCACATCTTTGCTCTTGTCTCCTCTAGTCTCTGGGACGAGCAGCAGCCTGTGTGAGGACTTGTGGGGAAGGAGGGAAATGCACAGATCTCTCTGGCATGGATCACGTGATTAGCAGTGAGTAGGAAAATGCTTCTTTCCCTGGTCACAAGGCAGACTTCTCAGGAGCTGGCAGAGCTCTGGGGACAGATACGACTGAACTGCTGCCAGTGCCGACGCCACGGGTCCCCTGGATTGGTGAGTTTGGGCAGTCAGGGAGGAGTTCTGAAGACACAAGACGTGGAGCAGGAAGGACATGGCAAGTGACAACAGGCCAGGCCAGTAGGCCACCCAGTGAGACTGATGGTTAGGAGCAGAGAGCAGACTCCATTCTTTAATCTGGCTTTCTGCATGTCCAGCATGGAGTCTGCACGGGCACACGGCAGGCAGGGGAAGACAGAGTGGAGAATGAGGTGCCTGCAAGGGCCCACATTATTTCCATCTGAGAGACAGCAGCCTTGCTCTCAGCACCAAGGCAAAGAGTCTTCTCCCTTTCTGCCTGGATCTGGGCTCTGTGGAATTATCCACAGGCAAATGTGGAAGCGCACTCCCTGGATCCTCCCCTACAATTGCCACCATGAAGGCCCGATTGGCCCCTTTCAGCTTCCCCTGGGTTGTGTTTTCAATAAACACTCTGCAGTGCTTCTAAGTGAATGGCTCTATGAGCTGAAACATGTTGGTGGGCGAGAGTGCCAGGAAAAAGGAGGCCATCAGCTTCAGGAACTGCTGTCTCACTCCTAGTTCAGCCAGACTGAACTCCTGTTACAGAGACTGACTTTTAAATGGTTTTCTTCTATAGTAAAAGTTTGAAAAGATCATGAGTATGAATAATTCAGGGTGACTCGTTGATGTAGCCCCCCCATGTCTTCTAGTTATCCTCAAATGGATTTTTTGACTAGCGAGGATAATAAAAGTATGGGACACATTTGCCTTTCTGCTCTCTAAGTGTCTGTACCAGCCAGGCTGCCCTGAGGCTACCATGAAGCTGGGAACTGGAATTCAGGCTGAGTGACTGTGGCTTTCTGCTGTCTCTGCTCTTTCTCCTGATGGAAATAGCCCTATGTATCTCTCTCTCTCTCTCTCTCTCTCTCTCTCTCTCTCTCTCTCTCTGCTTCATATGTGTTTCTTGTTAAATAACTAATTTTGGATCATTTCTTTTTTAAATTCCTATAATGCTGAAGTAAAAAGAATACCACCAGCTGGTGAATATATATAGGTAACGCTATAGGACATATTTCTCAGGCTTTTTATAAGTTGATATTTTTAAGTGAGATCATACAGTGTATATGTTTTTATAACTGACTTTTTCCATTTTCTACTGTATGGCAAATATATTTCCATGTTTATAAATATATCCATATTATCACTTTCAATAGTCCAGGGTAAAAATGTACATGGTTTATTTAATCAATACCCATAGTTGGACATTTCACATCCCATTAGGTTACTGCTGACATAAGCAAGGATCTTTATATAAACATTACTGAATACTGGTTAGATGCTTCCCTTAAGAGGCATTCTTCAAAACCTAAGGGCTGGGTCAAACGCTGTCATCTTATCTACATAATTTGATGTATTCTGTCAAAATTCCCTTACATAGCGTCTCTACCAGTGCGGAGCATTCTGGCCATCCAGCAGGAAATGAGAGTGCTCATGGTCCTCTCCACCTCAACCTGGGCATCGAGTCTTCTTAGCATTTTCCAGTCTAGTGGCAGAGACATATCACACTTGCTGTTTTAATGTGGTACCCAGTATCTTCTTGCCTCCTTTCTGGATCTTTCTATGATGTCTTAGAGCCTTTATTCCATGTGTGTTCCAATCATCCAACACAAACAGGAGTCCGCTCTGTGTGAGGTGCTTTAGGGCTGGGGCAGGACTGGGGGCTGGAAGGAGCAGGGAGGAGGAGGAGTCATTTCTGGTAGGTTTAATGGAATGGTGATGAGTGAGAGAAGTAGTTAAACCTCATTAATACAGAGGAAAGTACATAAGCAAAGTCACTAGTGCCAGATTGGGGGATGATGGCTAGGATTTTATATGGAGACAGGCTCAGCCAAGTGCAACGCAGAGCTTAGACTTTCTACTGTAGTATGGGAGAGTGCCGGGGTAGGGTTTGTAGGGGAGAAAGGTCATCATCAGCTTGTGGTCCACACAGTTAATTTTGTCGGTGGTATAGAAGAGTGAAAAAGATAAAGAGAGAGAGAAATGGAGGCAGGAACCCCCTGAAGAGTCCATTGCAGCTGCCTGTGGAAACTGAGTCAGGGAGAAGCCAGGGGCGATGGGATTGGAGCAGAGCAAGGTGTGAAATAAACTTAGGGGTGACTGGGGACAATTTCAAGACTTAGAGGAGAGGAGAAGGGGTAAGTGTGGCAAAGATGACAGGACAGGTTTTAGCTTGCTGCACATGTTGCATTTACAAGGAACCTATTGGACTTTTGGTGGATATATCCAAAAGGAAATTGTAAATGTGGCTTTGGGAGTCTAGAGTATACCAGTGTCAGCTGGTACAGAGAACAGAACTGCTGTCATTCAGAAGTCCTGCTACTGCACACCACCCCTCACCAGCAACCACATCTCCACCCAGGCCTGACATCCTGCATTCAACTCTGTACCTTTGTCTTTGTCTCTGTCCTATGATCCCCTCCCTTCTCTAGGATATCCAGTTTATTATTTAAAAAAAAAACAATGTACTTTGCATGGCCAAATCATGTAAAAAATTAAACAATAAGCCCTCTGTTTTATCGTGTAAGCGATAAGCATTTCTTAAAAGTCTTGGTTGACATAATGAAATGACTCATCCATGGTGTGCATCCAGTCATGCCTCTGGGGAGGGGCTCTGCTTCCCAGTACAGATATTTCAACCACTTTCCTGACTCCAACAGAGCCAGGAGACCAAACTCTAGACGAGAACAGGCTCCCAGGAGACAGGACCCGAAGAAGAGGAAGAGGTAGGCACCAGGTGCCTGGGCCGCTTGGCTGTGCAGTGAGGACTTGAATCACTCAATTAGAAGGACTGGCAGCTGCTATCTAAATTTAAATGGAAACACTATAAAACAAATTTGGGCAAGTGTAGTCTGCATTGCTCTTTTCAACGTCTAAATACTTCTCTGAGGGAAAAAGTGCTTTTGAGAATGGTTCAGTGACAGTTCTCAGCTGCATTCTTCAGTAGCTGACATGTCAGCTCACCTCCAGAGTTGAGAAGGTCTCCTCTGGCCAGGCTCAAAATAGTTCATTGCCTTTTATTTCTCTCTGTTCTATTCATAGGCTCCTTTCAGACCTCCTCCTTCTCGTGGGCCTAATCAGACACCTGATGCTACTGAGGAATGTAAGTGAGAACCAGAGATTCCAAAAAGAACATCACCAAAACTGCTGCTTCAAAGAAAGTGTTTCCCTTTGTGGTCCATCAGGAATGAATCTCCATGAAAGGTACTATATTTACCTGAGCCAAAGAATGACCTAAAAAAAAAACCTTCTGTTATTTCAATAAGGATTTCATTAGAAAGGATATAATATAATTAAGGTGATATTTAGCTCCATATTAACTATTGCTTTATCAGGCTGCATGACCTTCCCTTATATGGGCACAATTAAATTAAAGATTCTTAAACCAGGAATGGAGGTCTAGAAAGATGGCATGGAGAATGAACCTTGACCCCCACACACTTGGACATGAAACTGAGTGTGCAGAATGTGGAGGTCAATGGCTGCTATCAGAGAAGAAAAGTTCAACAGGAGAGGTCATAACTACTGCTCTAGGATGTTTCCCACACCTGAAGGCATTTACTGAAAATAGTGTGGAAACACCCCAAATGAGGCAGTGAGACAGAAGGAAATGTTATAGAGATTCTGCATTGCCATTCCCCATCTCTTGTTCAGTACATAGCATGATTCCAGGCCCAATCTGTGAAAAAGGAAGCCGTAGGATTATCAGCTTCCTTAATGCCAAGACACTTTGATAGGCTTGAAAGTTTCCCAAAAGAACTGGCTGTGGTTTAGAAGTGTTTTGTTTCTTCATGGGCTCATCTGTTGGGAGCTTGATCCTCATGTGGAGATACGGAAGGGGATAGGACCCTTAGAAGGTGCCAAAATAGGACATCCTTAGACCACTGGGGGTATAGTTCTGAAAGGACTCATGGGATCCTGGTTTTCCCCTTCAGCTCCCTGTTTTGCAATGTGATTCCTGCCTTATACACACGCCCCTGCCGTGATGGGACACACCAAGAAGGCCCCTTACCAGAGCTGAGTCAAAGTCAGGGTCATGCTTTTGACCCTCCAAAATGCTGAACTAAACAAACTCATTGACAGATAATTGGCATTGAGAGACCAGGCTGGTTCAATGAGGGGCACTGAAACAAAAATGTCCTTTAAGAGTTAAAGCCTTATTAAGAGTGTTACAGCACTATGCCAAATAGCACAGTGGGTCCCTGAAGCCAGAGAGAGAGAGAGAGAGAGAGAGAGAGAGAGAGAGAGAGAGACAGACAGACAGACAGACAGACAGCAAGTGACACTAGAGAGCCAAGGAACAAAGGAGAAGTGTCCTTTTGATGAGTTTCTGGGGGAAAGGGGCATGTCTAGAAATGACTACATGAGACAGGCTATGGAGGCAATAGAGAACCGAGCAGTGACAGGAAGAGGGGAAAGGCAGCCCCCATTTTGTGTAAAGTTACTCAGGGTCACAGACCCAAATGAGCAACCACACCGAAACCTCTAAACATGCCACGATCAACATTAGTAACATCTTCTGAGAACATCCAATAGGCACATGCTACAGTCATGACACAGGGATCCCTAAATGAAATCACCTGAGGAGACCCTAGAGGTACCAACTGCCAGCCCAAGATAGGAAAAATACAACAATACATATTATTTCAGGCAACAAGGCAAAGGGGAAGAAGAAGACCCCAGACCTGATTAACAACCCTATCCTGACTGGTGGGCTCTACTTCAGATCAATGCAATTACTTTCTTTGTTTTTCAACATATAAAAATTCTAAATAAGGTCTCCATGTTGACAACCCATTGATGTGTCCCCTCCATGCCTCAGGGAGCTGTTGCTTTACTTCTGAATAAAACTTTTGCTTGCTGACTCTCCTGCTGTCCTCATTCATCCTTCTTCACACTTGTGGCCTGAGGAACTCCACCTAGAAAAATGGTAACAGTGGGAGACGGAAGAGACCTTTGGCCCTTCATGGTCTCTAAGGGTCTGATCTGCTCCTGCTCATGGCCAGGGTGGGGGTTGGACACTAAATAAAAGACTAAAGTGTAATTGAAGGTTCCCTCAGATTGGATAGACTGAGGTAGGAGGATCCCTGTGAATTCGAGGCCAGCAAGGACCACAGAGTGAGTTCCAGGTCAACTTGGGCTAGAGTGAGACCCTGCTTCAGTTCCCGCCCCCCCCCTAAATAAAGAGGACTAATACAGGGTGTGTTGTGTGACTTTTCCTGGAGAGACATGAACAAAAGCCTATCACCATAAATATGACACCTATGACTGACCCAAGAAATTATTCCACCCAAATCTTGCTTGGTGAACCAATGAGTTTATTAGGATTACTTCTAGAAGCACAAGTGAGGGGTTATTGGTAGGAGAATGAATAATGCAGGCAGTGAGCAACATCACTGAGCAGTCATCCCAGCATAAGTGACAGACTCCCTCCCGAAAGAAAGCTGCATCTTGAATATCTCTCCCCAGCAATTTTCTGACCTTGGGGAGGGACCTTGCAAACCTTGTAACCTTCTGATCATCCAGAGTCCTGTAATGATCTTGGGTCTATAAGCTTCCCTCCTCTGCCCGCCCCAGGAGGGAATATTTCAATTTGAAGGAAATAGCCACACAACAGTGTTCAAGGCAAAATTCCACAAAGTTTCAACGATCAAAATTGCTTCCTTATGTAAACCCAAGGCACTTGAGACTAGAGACACTTGCAATGGAAATTAGCATTGAAATAACTCTTTGACTGTGAACACTCTGGCTTCCAGCTCTGAGGGTTTGAGGTAGGTATAACTCGTACTTTCTGTAAAAGAATAACAATCCTTTATGGCCTGCAGATTTCTTTAAACCCATCAACTTTGCTGTGTCACCTGAAGACACATTGATGGCTGGGACTAACAAGAATTAATCTAGAAATGATAGAGCCACTTAGATCTTGCAACATTCAAAATGTTTTCCTTTATATGCACGTGACATGTTAGTCCCGCCTGAGTGGACGCACATTTCCCTAGCATCATTCCCAATGGGCAAATGCCAAAATCTCCTAAAGTGAAACTTTAGCAGCATCTGGACAGATATTAAAAGGCTCAGTTGCAGATGTGAGCCGCTTCCTGTTCTCTTCCTGCAAACCTGGCCTCTTTGGTTTCATAAATCCTGACAGGGCCGTTGAAGAACTGAAGTGACCATTTTCATCTGGGGCAGTGGGCTCTTCTCTGGGGTCTCAGAAGCTCTCAAGAGGTCTTCTACACACTCTGTTCAGGGGCGCTCAGCCATTTATTTCTACAGCATTAGAATAGTTTCAGTTTGCCATGCTTGGTTCAGACATGAGACTTAAGTGAGATAAAACTGACAGAAAGCTTCCCCGCACATGTGTCTAATGGAGAGAGCAAATCACCACATGGGAGTCAGGATCCCAGAAAAATGGTTTATACAGAAAGCCCAAAGGACCAAACACCAGAAGGGGTCATGCACAGACTAGACAGCTGTAGATTATGGCTTCTTTCCTCTACTATTATGGCCTCTCTTGTCTTCCCTTTCTGGAGACAGCTGTAAGATGTGATCAATGGCCCTTGAAGCCAGGCTGCCCAGACCTCAGGCTCTCTCTCTCTCTCTCTCTCTCTCTCTCTCTCTCTCTCTCTCTCTCTCTCTCTCTCTCTCTCTCTCTCCCCTCCACCCCCCACTTGCTATGTGACTTTGGATGGGTAACTAATTTCTATGTCATGTTTCCTCACCTGTAGAAGATGACTTTGAAGGCTGGGAAGATGACTCAGCAGTTAGGAGCACTTGCTGAAGCATGAGGCCTCTTGGGCCAGAGACGCATCATTTGATTCCCCAGAACCACATAAAAGCAACACATATCTGTAACCCTAGTCTGTGGGGGACAGAGACCAGAGAGTTCATGGGGTTCACTGTTGGACAGCTGCTCCAGGTTGAGGGAGAGACCCCACTTGAAGAAAGTACATGGATAAGAATAATAAGAGGATTTCTGGTGTTCTTCTCTGGCCCCCACTTGAACACACATAGGGCACACACGTATGCACATACATGTGTATACACAACACATCTCAACATACTACACACACAATACCATACACATACACACACACACAAGCACACATACTACTTTGAGAAATAAATGAGCAGTTAAAATAGTCGAAGTTTTTGTTCTGACACATAACAATGCTTAATAAATGTTTGCCAATTTCTTATAACTAGGAAATCTGACAATCTGTCAAATCATAGAAATTTTAACATAAAATATAGACAGGAAAATCGTGCATTCAGACCCCAAGTCCTCTTTCTTTGCTCTCTCATACGCCAATGCTAGATAGTTGGCGACCTTTCAACTTACAGAAAAACTGTGCGCTCAGCTGCCTTTACTGAAGCCGCCTTTACTGAGCATCGATATCTATGCTGATGGAGACAAGGCTCCTCTCTGAAGGAATGAACCATCATGAAATAGGAACACACTGACCACCACCTACAGCCAGGGCATCATGGAAACTGTGTGGAAACCACCTGGATTAGAAACTGCAGAACAATTCCAAGTCACACCTCTACTGGGAAACCTGCCCCCATCTGTTCAACCCTTTGTTCCTTGTTGGACAGCATGCATACTGTCTTTCCAAATGTACATTCAAGCAGCTTGGAATGGAATTCCAGTAACTGTGGCTGGGACTTTGGGAGGATTGCCGAGCAGGTAGACTGTGCTGAAAAGTGCTTGCTGTCAGCTCTCTTGAGTAATGCACAATACACCTGGAAGAAACGGACGGGAAGACTTTATACCAATTATTTTCAGGTCCTCGTTATGACCAGGATTCATGCTCCCCTGGGGTTTCTTCCTATACTGACGCTGGGCTTGATCATGTGACACACTTTAGCCAATGGGATCAGCAGAAGTGACCAATGGTAGAGGCTTGATAGGTGCTTGCACGAGGAGATTTTACTCTAACAGGACAGCAAGGCACAGCTCTCCCAACTGAGCTCAGCCTCCAGTGGCTCTTCCAGATAAAAGGCCTCATGAATAAGCCTGGGTAATAAGCAGTGATTCAAGGAACCTGTTGGCCCACAGATCCACAAACTGTGAGTCTTAATAGATGGCTGCGATTCAAGTCACAACGTGTTGGAGTGAGTTAGGTGCTGTGACACCAAGGATATAAAACAGGTGGCATTGGTTTTGGGACCAGATGGTGGGCAGAGACTGGAAGGGCTCTGGATTCTCTGTGGCAGCAAGATACTGACCAAGAGGGCACAAAGGTGAACATGCCAGCTCTGAACTCTTGCTGGCACTGGTTTGCCAACTGAGGGGTTGCTGCTGCTGCAGCTCTAGACCCTTGGTGATTAGAGAGAAATGTCAGTCAAGAGAAGTCCTTCAAGAGCAGAAGCTGGCAGCTGTGGGTTTGTCTGTGTGGCAGGAGTGAGTATGCCACTGGAACAGGAGCCTGATTGGTCCAGGAGCAGGTCCAGTGCCAAGAGTTGGTGTGGAAGCTGGAGCAGAAGCAAGTCAGGAGAAGAAGCATGTGTGGGCACGGAGAGCAGCCCTGGTGGGTCACATAGGCAGGAGCAGGTTCAGGGACAAGAGTGCAAGCAGCTCCAGCCCCTGGGAGTGAGAATGCCTCTGACCCCTGAGGCTGAAGTGCATCCAGTGAGTCTGAGAATGGAGGCTGTACAAGTGGTTTGTGTGGACCCTGACAGCTTCGTGAATGCGAGGCAAAAGGAACAAGGAGCAGTCAGGAGAGCCAACCCAGGATGAGAAAGTGAAGGATTCCCAAAAAGTTCCCCTGTTACCATGGCGATGATGGAGCAGTGGCCTTAGCTGTCCAAAGGGCACATTGAGGACTCTCAAGCCCTATCTACTGCTTTCATCAAGCTCTGCTCACAACCAGGACCCTCCTTTCTTCTCATCACCGCCCTGATCACCATCAGAGAACCTCTCCATGGTGGCTTCCCCTAGGAGTGGTTCTAGAGTGAAAGATTGCAACATCTTTTATCACCTGACATCAAATGGACCCATCCTCACTTCTCCTGTATGCTACTAGGCACAACAAACAATCCTGGTAGCATGTGGAAGGGCACGGTGTAGGCTACTCATATCAGGAGGCAGTTGGCCATTGGGATCCACCTTGAGGCTAGCTGCCCCATAAGCCAGTAAAACGATGACTATTTCCCATATCCCAGGCCTCATTCAAGACACAGGAGGTCAATTTGTGCATCTGCTTGGTCTTTTCATGAGTCCTTTATTTCTCAACTTACCCCACGCCTTTCCTCCACCTTCTCAACTGAACTGTACATGACACTTCAAGTCTTCACTACTCTGACTGGAAGAATTCCTGTCAGGACCCAATTCCACCTCAGTCCTCACAAGGAAAACATTTTACCATCGGTTCCCCCCCAACCTGTAAGTGAATTCAGCTCAATAAAGACAAGTACCTGTGTCAGTTGCTTGTTTTTGAGAAAAGCAATCAGGCAATTTGTCAACAGAGCTACATACAATGTGTCATAGCGTTTAACTCAGTGATTTCCTCTCTGGAGACCACACCATCTTGCTATGGTCTAAATAGTTGTGTTCTACCAAGATGGATTTTTCCAGGTGATTTTTTTGGAGGGCTCGCTAAGAAAAGAAAAGAAAAGAAAAGAGCTCTGAAGAAAATGGCAATGTTCTTAGAGCTCTTCTTTAGTCATGAACAGAATGTTGGGAGAAATAAGCACGTGGGGGCCATTCTGACAACCTCCCAGAGAGGGTAGGGAACATGCCACTGGGCAGGAGAGAAAAGTAATACTTGGTATGAAAGGATAAAGAACAGCTAAATTTTGTTCCTGTGCCAGGATTTCAGGAAGTTAGAATTTGAAGGATGACTGTCGTGTGTGGTGGCACAGTCCTGTAATCCAGCACTTAGGAAGTGGAGGCGGGCGATCAGTTGCTCAAGGCCAAACATAGGAGTTTTAGGTCAGCCTGGACTACATGAGGCTATGTTAAAAAAAATAAGAATTTGGGAAACAAATTGACTATTTGGCTGAGGAAATTTGTCAGCAGTATGAAGGTGCTGTTGGGCTTCTCTTGACTGCCAATACTAAAGTGATAGAAAAGAGAAATTACTAAAACAGGGAATGGCCAGTCCATTTGGAAGCAGAACTGAAATACTTAGAGAATTGTCAACATATTCAGGTTATAACAAATAAAAAGAGCATATGTTAGAGAGAACATGAGTGTGGCCAAACGCAGTCCAGTCAAGAAGTCAGCCATCTTTAGATCTGAGACAATGGAGGATGGTCCTGAAGGCCACTGAGAAAACATCAGGGTGAAATGAAACAGAACATAGGAAAACATATGTTGTGGACACATTGATAAGATAACTCAATGCTGGAAAAATCCAAAGTGATAGAAAGAAATTATTGTTGATTAAAATCCAGATGTTAAAGATTTTCATGTGTACACCGTTTTCCTAGGAAGTCAGCTGTTTTGAGATGAGCACAGTATCACACCTTAATAGGAGCTACTTTTTAAAACATTATCTAGACTAGAAACATCTAACCATTTTCTCATCTACCAAATCAGTGTTATGCACCTATAACCCAGGATGGTGACATTAAATGAGACAAGCAATTTGAAGACATTGCCCACTGAGAAGGGTTTATAATCAAGGCATCATGATGAAAGCAGTGTAAAATAAAGAAAGCAACAAGAGCTTTGAACTCTGACCAATTCAGTTTTATTTTCTTCATATTTCTGAGGCAGAGTCTCACTCTATCCCACGCTGAACTGGAACACACTCTGTAGTTCCAAGCTGGCCTCAAACTCCTTCTGCCTCCAAAGTGCTGGGATTAGAGGTGTGTGCCTCCATGCCTAGCTAACTCTGACCAACTCTTGCATCCATCTACCTTCACCATGTTTAATAGCTTAACTCCATAGATTTTGGCTCCTTGGTGTTTCAGGAGAAAAAATGTATCATGCTTAAAGAGTACTGGTCAGGTACTGGTTGCCAGTAGGTGCTCAATTCAAATTGGTCTCCTCTCGGTTTGTTGTTTCAAACTTCCAGTTCTTTTGTTATTAAAACAATCTCACAAAAGAGGAAACCTCTTGAAGCTGAATGGCATGTTAAGACCCAGTATCAAAGCAGGTTATACTTGATTAATTCATTTCCAAGTCATGCAATAAGAATAGTTTCTAAGAAGCCTAAAGGGAGGGGTTCTCAGGGCATTGCTCAAGCCAGCCAATGAATTGAGTCTGATCTGAGCCATTCTCTGCCATCTCTAGTCCTGTGGAACAAAATCTGTATTCCAGAGGACTTGTCTATCAACTGAAAACAGCAAGGCCTCAGGATGTGAAGGTATCCCTTCTACGTGAGCCTAGGACATTACTAGTGATTTCTAGAGACTTCTTGAACTCTCCCTGAGAATAGCTTCTAACAACTGCTTGGAGTAATAGTCAATGACACAGAGACCATCCCTGGGGTCCTAAGTGGCTCAGATATATTAGCTCCAAGTCAAGAAGGGAGAAGAGCAGGCAGCTATGGTCTTGTCCCCTTGAACAGCTGGAATCTGTCTCCAGAAATCCCAGCACTGCAGAATGCACGTGAGCTCACAGGAGCAGAACACATAGTTCTTGTTTATCAGTGAGACCAAGATAAATGCCAGACCTCAAAGGCAGGCCTGACACTGTTCAGAGAACTTACCACAGACAGCCCAGCAAATCCTCCACTCTCCCTGGTGGTCTCCAGAAGACCTGTCCTGAGGCTTCATGAAAGAGCAAGGGTGCTGAGAGGGCCAGAAGGGAATCTGCCTCCACGCCCTCCTCCTGGGTCTGTACCACCTGCTCTCAGCCAGTCCTCAAGTTCAGTGATTGCCACCCCACAGGTGTGGTGGATGCTTTGGAGCAGGAACTTGTATGACTCCCTTCCCCCTGTGACTCCAAGTAAAAGGCACTGCCTTGGTTTCTTTTTCTATAAAAGTTAGTCCTGACCTCACAGGACTACTGCAGATCTAAGGGACCATCAGTGTCAAAGTCAGGCATTTTCTAGAGTGAGAAATGATGCAGAAAGCAAGAGGAACAGCAGCTGTGAGAAGAAGTGACTGGGAAGAGCATGTGCCAGGAAGGAGGTGATGATCACATCGGTCAGCCTTGCCTCTGGGTCTGCCACAGGCCTGCCAGGCCCCAGTCTCCATTGGCAGGAGAACCCAGAGCTAGCAGGCAGGAAGGTCCAGACACGCAGGCTGGGAGCCCAGGAGCATGCAGGTCTGATCAAAGTTCCCCTGAGAGACACCCAGAGGGGAAGGCCCATCCTCACTCTCACAGGGTTTGGGGAGTAGGGTAGGTCTGAGAATGCATTCATCCTCTCCTTCACAGTGTCTCAGACAAGAAGCAACATTCTTGGGGTCACAGCTATGATACAAATCCAACGGCAATACAGTGCCTGTGCCCTAGCTGCCAAGAACTGGACTTTAAGAAACCTTAAACCAATCAGGAAAGCTGGAGAGGTGCTATTTACTTTCTGCAGGTGCCATTCCCAACTGGGCAATGGATATTTTTTCCAACAGGTAAGATACAAAGCAATTTGTTTAACAGGAGTTGTAGTTAACCTTTCTAGTTGCTGCTAAGAAAAGAACCCAACCAAAAGCAGCTGATGAGAGGAATGGATTTATTTTGGCTTACAGACTTGAGGGGGAAGCTCCATCATGGCAGGGAAAATGACGGCATGAGCAGAGGGTGGACATCACCTCAGCCACAGTATTGCAAACAGGGGCAGGAAGGTGTCCCAAACACTGGTAAGGGGAAGCTGGCTTATAACCCCATAAGCCCGCCCCTGACAACACACCTCCAGTAAGGTTCCAATACCCAATTGCCATCAGTTGGAGATCAGCATTCAGAACACATTTGTTTGTGGGGGGACACCTGGATGAAACCATCACAGCAGGCTACCTTAAAATAATGGCACTAAAACTCTTCAGTTGTGCCCTTGTGGATTCCACTAATAAGAGAGAGGTGAAGATTACTGTAGAAGAAGAGGAAAAAATCAGTAAGATAGATGACAGATAGATGAAAGATGATAGATAGATAGATAGATAGATAGATAGATAGATAGATAGATTACAGGTAGATAGATGATAGGTAGATAGATAGATAGAAAGATAGATAGAAAGATAGATAGATAGATAGATAGATAGATAGATAGATAGATAGATAGATATAGCTATAGATATATGGGATATAAAGTTACATAGCCCAGGGCCTCACCCAGTGCCCTGGTTAACATTTACAATGTAAGTGGTTACTGAGATGCATTTTAAAATAATCCAGGATCTATCTGTTTGTATACCAGTATATCAGATTCTCTCTCACTCACTCTCCTTCCCTCCCTCCCTCCCTTCTTCCTTCCCTCTTTCTCTATCTCTCCTCTCATAATACAATGGTTAACATTGGTCATTATTAAAAAGTGATGGAATGATACAATGCTTAAATATCTTATCTGAGACTGACTCCCTCAGTGCTGACTCCCAAACTTAGTTTGCTTTGAAAAGTAGAGGTAAAAATCCCCATAAAACTCCATTTGGTTCTTTCCCACGTCCCGGGTATTACTTCCTTCTCTCAACCGTGCTCATCTCTTACTTTTACAACACCTGGGATAGGGTTCTGACAAACTCCGGAACAGCTCATAGCATTCACTTTATGCTCTTCTGTCTGGTTTTACCTTATAAAAGAGATGCATGAACTCAACATGCATACATGTCTCTTTCTGTTAACCAGAGGGCTGAGCCTGTAACTGATATTAATGCAAGTAATACACACTTAATATTTCTCAGGCTCTTAGCTTCCCTTTCAATAATATTTGGCAATGTCTTACAAGAAGCCATTGGTGGGCTCTTAAAACTTGGAATAAAGTTGCATCAAATGGGGCTATATTCTGATCTGATCAGAATCTGTGTTTTTAAAAATTAATTAAAGTGTGTATGTGTGTGTGTGTGTGTGTGTGTGTGTGTGTGTGTGTGTGTGTATCAGGGTCTCTTGCTGCTGCAATCTAATGCCTATCTGGTTTTATGTGGGTGACTGGGGAATTGAATCCAAGGTGGCAGGCTTTGCAAACCTTTAACTGCTGAACCATCTCCCCAGGCCCAGAATCTGTGATTTTGAGAGTGTTTTTCAGAAATGCGAGTGTGTCTGTGATATAGTATACACACATGTCAACATGCATAGAAGAAAAGTCTAGTAGTTCAAGACATGGTGAGTGCCTTCCTACTCCTGCTGCTGTGCCTGTGATGCTGAACAACCCAAGGTGCCCCCTCCACAAAGGAGAAATATGGCACAGATAGTCTGAGCAGAACCAATCCTCCCATGAACCTGTTTTGCAGATTGGAGTTTAAACCCCTGGCAATCCTAATAAGCCCCATATACTGTTATTGAACATGAAACTTTTTGCAGAGCAGGAAGTTAAGAACAAGCACTTTTTTCCTACCTGCTGCTGGAGTCACCAGGCGTTTCTTCGGCTGCCTCCTCTGGAACAGAACCGAAGAAAGCCTTCAGCTGCTAGAACAAGAAACCATTAATTCCCACCAGTGGTTTCTTCTCCCCATGGCTTGTTGAGGGCCAGAGTGGGGCTCAGGAAGGGATGTTCAGGGAGTAAGAGATTGAGTTTGGGGGAAGGGAAAGGAGAAGACAGGGCTCCCAGCACCCTTCCTTTTTTTCCCAGCTTTAATTTCTCATAGATCAGCCACTGCATTACTCATGTAATTGCCACATCGCCCCTTCACAAACAGCAGACATACTTTTTGGGCATGCTTCCAGATTTTGGGTGCACGTCTCTACCTGTCCACAAGGGATACTGCTAGGCCTGGGAAAGTGGAGAGAGCAGCATGCCCACCCTAAGCGAGGACCTGGACTAGACTATTAATCAAGTTCTTGGGTGGGGGGGGGTAAAATAGGACACAAAAGGTGAGCAGGGGATGGTATGAGCTTCCTCATCCACAGGGC
>PVHP010008051.1:0-54487 GCA_004024765.1 Zapus hudsonius | reverse complement strand
TAAGCAGAATTTAATACTGAATCTAGAAAAGATACAACGGGGGAGGGAGAAGCGTGGAGGAGGGAATGAATAAGAACAAAACAATGACAAAATGATAAGAAAATCACACATAAGGATTCACAGAATATGGTTCTATTTAATCAATGTTCAAAAATAGGTATTATAGGTGGATTTGCATTTCTATATCAAATTCTTATGTTGGAAAACAAAACTCCTGAGTCTCAAAATATGACACTATTTAAGCAAACATTAACAAGGTTCTCTTGCAAACATCAAGGAAGATGAAGTCTTACTGAATATTGAAGGACCCTATTGATAAAGGCTTTTTAAAAGGATATATTTGCAGACATGCACACTACACTGTGAACAGTCAGGCAGAGATTAGCTTAATATTTCTATAAGTCAACTGTTGCCCAAGACTTCCAGGCCAATAACATAAACCCAGGAACAGGAATGGAACAGATGCCTTCCCATGGAACACTTAAGGAACCAATCTTGCTAACAACTAAATTTTTGATTTCTAGACTTAGTAACTGCAAGATAATAAATGTCTTGCTTAAACCACCTAGTCCTTTGCTCTGGCAGCCTAGAAGAGAGTCCATAGGCTAAAACCATTTAGACATCAGGGATAGTGACTATCTTTGGGTAGGTGGATCAAAAGAGAAAGGGGGAGTAATGGATACAGAACAGCAGTGTCGGTGGAGAAATGGTGATCCTAGGGAGCCGGTATCCTCTTAATCCAATGATATTTCAATGTGTATTTTATTTTTATGAAAGTCCAACCCGCTGTATGCTTGGGATATGTTCACTTTTTTGTTTATAGATCCTTCTTCAATAAGTACACTTATTTTTTAACCAAGAAATATTTGATGGTATTTACCACTGAAGATCTTTCACTTTCAGTGAGATGCCTATAAGGCAAAGAGCAATTACAATATGAAATAAATTATTTAAAAGTGTTCAGTACAATACAAATGAAACACACACAGCCTGGGGTATGGAGAGGAGAATAAACTTCCCAGAGGAAGTTAGTGACAAAAAACTGGAACATAAAGAATGAGTCCAAGCTGGGAAAATAAAGGAGTGTCAATATGATCCTGTCAGAGGAACAGCATGTACAAAAGTAAGGAAAAGAGTAGAAAATAAAACTAAGAGAGTCTATGACCCATAAAAAAAACTAAAACTTGTTCCACTGGGCTGATACACAGAAGGGAAGTTGTGAAATGTGGAAAGAGGAAGTGGGAGGAGCGAGTTATGAAAATGAAGGGCTCTACAAGTGATGAGAGCATAGCAATCAAATAATGTGGTTTTTCTCATATACTAAAGTAGTCACCTGTATAAATTCACAAAAATAAGGTTTCCCTTTATAAAATATTATTGAATTCTGGATTTCAGAAAAGTTTATTTGTTTAAGCTAATCACAAGGTTTATGTTTTATAAAAACAACTATTAAGAAAGACAAAGATGGATTTTACCCTTTTGAAAGAAAATATACTTTCACTGAGGGACGGGAATGTAATTTTTTTTTTGGACTTCTTGCCTAGAACATACAAGCCCTGAGTTTAATACCCACCAGGTAACAACAAACAAACAAAAGCATCATTTCTCTAAAATGTGTAATTTAGGAGTGAGTTCTAAAACCGCTAGCTTTAAAGGTAAATTCACCTGCCATCGACCTGTCCTCACACTTACTAGCTCTGTGGCACTGAGTAGATCACTGTTTCTCTGCAGAAGTTAATTTTTCATCTGTGATCTAAAAGTAGAAAATAACACATCCCTCTGAGTTGCTTAAAGTATTACATGAGATATACAAATAAAATACCTGTTTTAGATTTATCTCACACAAAATGGAGTATCACAAATGTAATAACTTACAGCAGTGTCCTACCTTTGGAAATTGCAACATAATGTTATCATCTGCAAATATGTCATTACTACAAATCTATAACTATCCTAGCATTCATGTATCCCTATGGGCATGCCTACAAGATAACGCAATTATATGCTATTGGACATTGAATCCAAAGCCTTGTAGATGCTAGACAAAAACTCTATTACTAAGATGAATGTCCAAATAATTTGATGTCTTTTTTTTTTAAATTTGAAACTAAGTGGCTCAGAATGACCTTGAACTTAGACAAACCTGGAACATTTGATCCCCATATCAGCATCTCAGGGATCTAGGTTTAGAGGTGTGTGCAAACATATCCTGAACTTTTTCTATCTTATCATTCTCTCCTTCCAAAATCTGTGCTAAAAGAGGCTTCATCAGAAATGTGTTCCTTTCTGGGGTTTCTAGGGAAAATTCCCTTTCCTGTACTTTTCCATGTTCTGTGGGGCATATTCCTGCTCCAGTTCCTCCTGCTTCATTTCACGCCAATGTCACCGGAACCTCAAACTGGTACAATCTTTTCAATGTTACCATCCATCATATCTTGTGATCACAACTGGGAAATTTGTTCCAAGTCAAAGAAGTCACATATTTAACTTGGCCCTACCTAGATAATCTCCATCGTAAAGGGTTTTATCCTCAATTACACATTAAAATTCTATATGGACCTTTAAAGTGACTTAACAGAACTAGGGATATAGTTCAGGAGGTATAGTGTTTGCCTTGCAAGCATGAGTACTTGAGTTTGATTCCCAGAACCCATGTAGAAAACCAAAGCCAGCTATGGTGGCCTGTGCCTGTAATTTCATCACTAAGGAGATGGACACAGGATGATCCCTGGGGCTAGTTGTATTTTCATAAAGAAAACACACTCCAATAATATTTAAAGCTAAAGGTTGCAATACTTGATAAATTGTCTTTTGATAAAAGTCATCTGGGTGTGGTGCTTCTTGCCTGTAATACCAGTACTTAGGAGACTGAAGTAGGATTACATGAGTTGAGGGTAGTCTGGGCTACATAGTGAGTATAGTACCAGTACATACCAGTGTAATCTGGCCTACAGTGTGAAAACCTGTCTTAAAAGATTTTTTTTAAGTCTTATGATAGCAAAAAAAAAACTTTTCAATTAGTGGACATGAAATAATGTACATGTTAAGTTATTACGATTTCCACCCTTACAAACATAATTCTCTGCATGCATTTGTGTTTAAACATACTCGGAACATTTTTCTCTCCAATGCAGGTGTAACTGACATTTCAACTTGAATAATTTCTTATTGAGGTTTTTCTCTGTCATGTGCATTACAGCTTCTGCAGCAGCTTTGCTAACCTCTACCCTCCAGACACCAGCAGCACATCCTCTCTCCTCCACTATGACAAGCAAATGTGTCTCCTGATATCACCAAGTGTCCCTGAGGGTCAAAATTGACTGCAGTTGAGAACCACTACTCTGAATTAAAATATATTAACTGTCTAGCTAATGGAATCATATTTGAAGAACAGCATTAAAAACAAAAACAAAAAAGTGGAACTCAGTGCCAAACTCTTGTTGAAAGAAAATGAACCTACTTGTGAAATATGCCACCTTCTAATGGCCTATGTGCACAAAACTCTAATAAATTGAAGAATAAATACATAATCTGATGCTTTCATTTGTCTGATATATTTGCTTTTCCTAAAATGACATTTTTTTCTCAGCAAAGTTTCCTGTGTGTAAGGGAAGTAACTAGAATACATGGAAGTTGCAGGTGCAAAGTAACACATGAATATGTCTTCTAATTAAGCCCTTTGAAAAGTTTCTATTTTTGTCTTGAGCTGGAAAAGCAGCAGTATTAGTGCTTTTTATAAGAACCACCTCCTGATGGCTCTTTTTAAGTTTCAGAAAAATGCTGAAAGGGTCATCTGAAAACTGGAGTTTGGATAAAGAAACTATGAGGGACTGACTAGTCAGTATTCAAGAATAAAAAATAGAAAATGACCTGCCCAAACACTGTGTATACCAGGACCTGGCTGTTTTCTTCATTCATGAAATGGGACCCTAGTCTTTAATTTTCACTCACACCACTTAAAGCACTTAAAGTATCTCCAGAATCTCCTTTAGTGGTGAGCACCTGAATTTTGGGATATTTTTCTTAGAGTCTTATGGGGTTAAAAGGAATCCTCAAATAAAGCAAACTTTAAAGCTATATTAAGTTTAGAATTGCCCAAATTTTTTCTGGGATAAATATATTTTCAGTTTTCTAATCTACTATGTGCTATCATAAGTATATGCATTTGTTTTGGCAAATAATCTTTAAAGCTTATAATAAAAGAAATTCAGAATTGAGAATTGATAATATAATTTTATTGACCTTATATATTAACTCTGTAAGTAAAAGTTTATATAGAGTTTAACTATTTGGTAAATACTACATTGAATCTAGTGGAAAACCCAGTTCAAAACTTAGCAAAATAGTATGACTATCAACCAAGCCTCCAGCAGTAGATCTGGCCACTATAATGCACAGCCATAAAAGACTTCTGCACACATTGGATAGTATCCAGTAATTGCTGCAGATGATGAGATAGTTTAGAATATGGCATTTTTTATTCACATGTTATGGCCCAAATGAGAACAGCTGTCCAAAATTATTATGGGCAGGCCATCTGCTATTTGGCCAACACAACCTGCCTGAATGAAAAGAAATAAAGTCTTCATGAAAAAATACACAGAATTTTCAGTGAAATATATCTATAATGATACTGGCAAACTGAATAATAAACCACTTTTTAATTTTAACATTCATTCTTATTTGTTCTTATAACATGCAACTTCATTTTTGTTCTGACCGACAATCAAGTTTTCTTCTCAATATATAACAAATGTATAATGTAAAGCAAGCACTAGAAAGATACTCTGAAATAGAACATAAATAAGGCCATCACCAGAAACATTATGACAGATTGCATTTCCAAAGAGAGGCACACATGTATTCTACCTTAAACACCCTTGTTTGTACGGCATGACCCTATGCTCTTCTAATTGAGAGGTAGTGCCTAAGCAATGTTCCCTTTAAATGGGAGCAGGTATTTGGCTCACTTATATCCAGTAGAAAGGGTAATAAAAGCTTCTGTCTAGTCCATTGCAATACTTGCCCTTGGAACCTCAAACTCCCATGCACGCCATCATGCAATGCAGAAGTCAAGCTATTTAAAGAGGCCCAGGGTAGGTTCACTTGCTAGAAGTCTAGATGTTGGGTTCATGCAGACCCCCATGGGTATTTTTCCAGTGAATATACATCAGCAATACTAGACTCTAAACATCTCTTCCTATGGTTTAAATATTTTTGACCTAAATCCTAGAGATTAAATCTTAAAGGCCATTTTTATTCCACCCTTCAGGAATTCCTGACTCACAGAAGAGCACATTTTTTATACTGCCAAATTGAAAAGACTTGTTTCATCATGATAGTTGCTAGAAGAAATGGATTAACAATAAGCAAACATGCTATAATATAATACTTATGGTAAATATAGCAAGAACAGTAAATCTGTGCTACAGCAGAACTTTATTTAATCAACATAAATCCAGAATTTAAACTTTGAATTCAGATCCCCACAAATTTGGCTTGAAAGTGCATATGAGTGATTTATATTTATAAAATTATTTTAATAAATGATAAAATTCTTACACCCTGAAATTAAGAGCAAATGTAAGTTAATTTCAGCTATCCTTTCGTTTTCCAGCAACTGTATTAGCTGAAATGTAATTTCAAATGTCCTTTTACCAATGCATTCAACAGATCACCTAGGTAGAGTGAGTCATTTTGCTTTCCATTCCAGAAATCAAGGTCGCAAGGTATGCATCAGGCCACCCACTTGAGCAAAGAATCGCCCATGACTCTCTGAATGTCTAGTGCCAAAGAAAGCTGAGTGGTGCTAGTACTTGCCCTCTGAACTAACTGTGGAAGTACACCATGTCCATAGAGACTTGAAATTACTTGGTTCCAGGATTTCCTTTTAGTGAACTAATGACCCCGAGACTTTAAAGCTATTTAGTGTGAGAGGCCTTAGTCTAACATTACTTAGCCATTTAACCTAGCCTTGGAAGGGACTAGAATTAAATCAGAAACTTCCTCACAAGAGGATGTAAGGAGCCACAAAGCTAAAGTTGAAAGAAAACTTCCAGTCAAGTCATTGTTTCTACAGCTGTCTATTCCCTGTTGATAAACTCAAAGAAATGATCAACTTTCTAACAGAAGATGTGCATAAGCAGCATGATTTATCTAAACTACATGGGCTTCAATTTACACTTCAAGATTTCTCAGCTCTCATCATTTTTAAAATTATTTTTGGAGGATACTCCTATCTCTAGTCAAGGCTAATGTCTTCAAAAATTGGTGGGAAATTATGTCCTGTCTCCTGAGTCATGTTTCACAGTGGAAGAAGTTCACCAAGAATAATAGTTCTCATATCTTCCCCCATTAGTTTACTCTCTCCTCTACAGAGGGGAATTTGGAGGGTCATTGTGTCCACAGCACCAGCATCCCATGTTCCTCTATGACTTTGGGTTAAGAATGAAGATCACATGATCCCAAATGAACACTAGAGGGTTACAAACCCAATAGACTGTGACTAACACAGACTGTATCAGCTATTCTCTGATTTCAGGTTGATCAATATTGTTGGCATAGTTTTCATCTCTCAAATTTGACATTTATCTTATCTGTCACTAAACTATATTCTGATGGATTGCATTATATCATATATAATGTATAATATCAATATATAAGAAACATTATATATATATTATAAATAATCATCTCTGGTCCAACAGAGCAATTACATAAACCAGTATACCTTCTATATTACAAAATAATCCACAGTGCCAATTTACTAGAAACCTCTCTCAATTCCTTAATTCCCCTGCATTTATTCGACTTTGACCTTCTTATGACAGCCAAGATTCCTAATTCAAATTCTGCATCTCTCCATCTTAGAATTTCATATGGATGCCATTTTCCCACCCAATTAAGCTCTTAGACAAAGTTAGCATAACAATCATTCTTGTTTTTACACTCTTGTTTTACACTCTTTCCTCTTTGTAATAAAACTATTTCTGTTGTGCTTCACATGCCCATCACGGTCATGACCAACACCATCTGAAGAAGAGTAGCTGTGATGATCCACACAAGCTCCTCACGAGATGATGTCTCTTACCATTCCTTGTGGGCATAGACAGGAGGATCAGGTGGCTCAGGAAATCCTCAGGAGAACCTTGTTGTCCTCATTAAGATTCCCAATGCCACCACATAAATGGTAAATAACTAAAGGAGATGAGATTTCTCATTGGTGTAGCTTCAATAAGTCACCTAGGGAACTTTCCCATAGTATAGCTGCCTATGAGACACTCATGTTCCTGCAAGTAATCCCAATAAACTCACCAGTTCAGCCAGCTGGACTTGGCTGGACACCACTCTTTGATCTGTGCTGCTCTTTCCATCTTGGGTGAGTGGAAGATGTGTTACATCTCCCCCAGAAAACACACAGCAGGATTTGAAATAGAACATTCTATCAAGCAAATGAACAGAAAAAAAGATACCAATTTTATTGATTAATCCATCAATGATCAAATATAGGGAAATCATGAAGAAAGCAATCGGGGCACCTTGACTTCTGGAACACAGAACAAAGAACTAGCTGAGCAAAGCACTGCCTAGACTTCTGTCCTATTGAACAATAGACAGTGAATAGGCATGTGTGCATTTATTTTTAAACTCATAAAATAACATTAATTAGAGTAAGCTTTAATTGTATGTATAGCTTTCTTCAGTAAGAGGGACACTAAAGAGGATTGTATGATAGCCCCAATCTGAGCCACCCTTCTTTGTTGATGACTGTGGTCATGTCTCATTCCAGCTTCTTGTCAGAAGATTCATTAGGATTCTTATAATTACAGTAACAACTTGAATGACTGTGTTCATTCTCACCAGAACTCTAAAATAGTTCCTAAGATACTTGCTTCCTGGAATTCATATCCTGAGCAATACATCCTCTTACGTTAGGCAACCTGCAAACAGGTGACATAATTGTACTCTTATGTTACATAATGCAAGAACCATCATAGCATAATAGAGTGAGATTCTTTGATGGATACATGGAATTAAGCTTACTTAGAAGTTGTCATTTTTATAAAAGGTCACATTGCTAGAATTTAATACTGAGACTAACTCCTACCTGGTAGCCAGTGAGACTAAAGAATGATGATGTTCTATAGCTTTGAGAAATATGATTTCTCCAAAATCACAATGTACTAGGAAGAGCATGCTGATTTCTGTTGGATAAGAGGAGAGTCAGAGAGTCAGGGATCCCTGGCCCCCTGTGATCCTGTCTCACCAGCCAACAGGAGACAGGCTTCATGGGGAAAGATGAATGCGTGCAGCCAGAGACTCACACACTCGCAGCTGGGAGATATGTCCAAGCAAATCTCAAAACTTTATTTCAGCATCCAACCTTATATACAATCCAAGGCTGTGTTGTATCACAAGGAGGCTCAGCAGGCAGGAACAAAACCACAGAAACTCAGCCAGCAGGAGTAAAACCTATTAGCACTTATAAATGGGATTTAGGGCTATTAGCCATCCCCCCAGTCTCCTGGGGGGCACAGGAGTGCTAGGATCAAAAGGCATGAGCTACCATGATCAGGGCTCTCATCTGGGTGCATACTATATTCTAAAACTTAGCTCACAGATATTCAGCCAGGCTGGGACCCAACAATTTCTATAAGATTACAGAGCCCCATCCTATACCTAGCATCACGGAGACCATGAGAAGTTTCAGTTCCATCTCATTTGTGTGTCTTCCTTCTTTGTAGTAAGACTATTTCTGATATGCTTGACATACCAATGTGAGATAAGATTTGGAAAAAAAGCCTTTAGGAACTAAATTAGGTCAGTAGCATAGATTCCTCCTGAAGGAGATTACACCTTTATAAGAGAGATATCAGAGAACTCTGTTAAGGTCAGAAGATGTTTTAGTCTGTAACTCAGAACAGGTCCTTCCTTAGAACCAAGAAACAATGATGCTATGATTGTGGTCCTTCGACCTGTAGAGGTGGAAAGAAACAAAAGCCCGTGTGTTGATACACACCAGTAATCCTAGTACTTACATGGAGGGAGGAGGTTCAGCTACACAGAGAATTTGAAACCACCTGTCTCAAAAAATACATATCTATTGTTTATGTCATTCAGCTACCGATAATTTGGTATAACTGGCTAAAGTAAGGCATTGCCGCTTCTCTATTAGTAGCTTCTGGGCAAACAACAGCTTAAATTATTGACAGCCACTTGGGCCATTTGGTGACAAAATTCTCCTCAAAGGATTTTACATGTTTAGATATCTGTGACCATTGAGGTATTACTTGTCACATGAAAGTTTATGAATCCCAGTGCTTAGTTAAATAGTTTCAAGGCATCAAAGGCCAGTTGAAAGAATAGCCCTTATCTGTTTCTGTGAGAAAAAAAGAAAAATGCTCATTTAGATAGGTACATGAGACTCTTCCCTAAAAAGTGAGAATCTTTTTTTTGTACTTGATAAATATGGTTCTGTAACATTTATTTAACAGACACATGCCACAAAACAAATATGTTTGTTTCTCAAGTACAACATTCCTTTCTCTGATGGTGAAACTTAATTTAGACCTCTGAGGTGCATAATGCAGATGGTCCTTTCAACATGAGACCCTCTTTCTGAGACTAACCAGGCCCAGCAATTATATCCAGATGGAATAGCAGAAAAGACAAGAGAACAGTTCATCTGCAAAAGAACATTTTTCCTTTCCTTGTTTTCCCTTCAAATGTCATTAAAGCTGAGTCCAAAACCTGGTTCTCATGCTTATTTTACTTTTACAAATCAGGAAGAAATTAAACAGGACAGGGAAATTCAAACAGAATGTTCAGCAAGGGAAAAATAGACGTGCTAGTTAGAAAACAGGAGTGTCCTATATTAAGGGAAAGATTATTCTAGTCAAGTGTTTGCTTTTAAAATAAATTAGTATCTTTATCCCATGACTAACAAGTGGGAAAAGGGGTTCCAAATGGTCTTGTTTCCATTGACACCCAAAAGTTTGAATTATGATTTAAATCTATGGCATATTTACACTAAATTTCTACTTGAATCATGACATTAAGCAGCAGTATAAAGATATTTATGCATTAGTAGAAAGTTTTCTAATGTGAGAAACTAAACTGCTTATTTGTATGGAGTTGATACAATGCAATATACACACTGCGAATATAGCAAATACTCATACAAAGAAGAAAACATTCATAAAAGTAACATATCGATATGAATATTTAGAGGCTGTTTTATGTGGATTCACACCTCTTAAATGACTCAAAACAAGATACGTTTTGTCCATTTTCCTAGTAAAGAATATTGTGTGTATGTACATAAGTATATTAAGTTTCACTGAATCCTATAAATTCTTCTCCCAATACTCTAACTTTAAAACTAATTTTTATTTTATAATTTCTTCAAAATCTTAGAATATATTCTTATTAATTCAATGGCAACAGTATCCTGAGAGATTCTGAAAATGCATTTAGTTATATGGAAATATCTTTTCCTAAAATAATTGTTCAAAGCATGTGTAGTCATAGGATTCTTAAGCAGATTTCCAAATGTCTAAAGTCCACCTCTGCTTTGAATTTTAGTTGATCATGATTACAATGAAAAATATCAATTCTTTAACATAAGATTCTATACCAAAGCAAAGTTACCATCACATGTAGATTTGGAGACATTATAATGAGTTACTTGAAATTAGCACAAGTCATTGAAGTTATCATCATCCTGTGACGAGAAATGTGGCATGGGCACATCCTAATAATGGAATTGTCCACAGAACACCCTGTTCTCATGTGGCCTCCTTCCACAAAGTAGTTAGCAGAAGACCGCCATGCACTTTCTTTTATGTTTAAATAATCAGAAATGGGTTGTGCCAGTCATAGGCAAA
The DNA here is from genome assembly GCA_004024765.1 of Zapus hudsonius. NCBI lineage: Eukaryota > Metazoa > Chordata > Mammalia > Rodentia > Dipodidae > Zapus > Zapus hudsonius. The sequence goes on along the minus strand of PVHP010008051.1, from coordinate 43,601 downwards.
AGGAGATCTTTAGAATCACTGGTTTCCACCAATTATGGTCCAGCCCTGAAGGGAAGGAGCATGTGTGTTCACTTATTTAGTAACTGAACAAAGCAGATAAAAGCAGAAATAATTAAGGTGGTGTGATGGTTAGGTTTTTTTTTTTTTTTGACAACTTGGATCTTTTTAATTATCTTGGGTGGGTCTCTGAGAATGTTTACAGGAAGGCAGGCTCTCAGCAAGGGGCAGGATGTAAAGAAGCTCAAAGAAGCTAGAAGTAAACATCCTTTCCTGTGTGGACAGTGCAGGAAGGAAATTCCAGAGACTCAGGAAGCTATTAAGTCTGGGAAAGGGTTGTAAGACCCCACCCTAAGGCTATATATATAAAGGGGAAGAAATTCTCTCCTTGGCCCTACTGCCTGTTCCCTGTTCTGTGTGTGTGGTGTAGGTGATGGGTTTTTCTCTCTGCTCCGACCTGTGAAAGAGGGCCAGCCTCTTTCGCTGTTAGGGAACTTCCCTTCAATCTGTAGTTTCAATAAATACTTTCCTCCCCTAAATTGTGCCTGGTTTGAAGAGTCATCCAAGCAGTGTGTGGCTGACTGCAACAGGTGTTTACTCTTGGAACTGTGTTAGTGCACCGCAGTCATTTGTTTATACATTGTTTACAACCTCTTACACACTGTAACAAGTGTGGAGTGAATGGATATAAATAAATGTTTACTACCTATCCCTTTGCAGGAGGAACTTTGAAAATGTTTTTATTTATTTGCAAGCAGAAAGAGATGACACCCCAAACACACACAGAGAGAGAGAAAGAGAGAGAGAGAGAGAGAGACAGAGACAGAGACAGAGACAGAGACAGAGACAGAGAGAGAATGGGCAATGGACAATTTTCCAAAATCCATATGCTCAAAACCAAAACACTACAGAGCCTCCTATTACAGGAAAATAATTGAGGTTATTTTAAATAGAAATAAGTTTCATTTGAAATATGTTCAATAAAACTTAGTTTCACATATTTTATATACTACTAGGGACCTCTGTCATGTTACATTACCTACATGCATGATGAAATGTTTAAATCAGGATATATATATATATATATATATATATATACATTCTCCTCATTTATTTTCCCATTTTGGAGAAAACATCCAAATTTCCTTCTTCTAGTGTTCTTTGAAATATAGTGTGTTATGTCATGCACAATAGCACATCAGGATCAGTCATGAGATATAATATATATGTAAATTGAGTTTACATCCATCAATAAGCCAAATATAAAGAACTTGCAGCTTTCAGAGTCTGTTGTTTTTTTTTCTAGCAGATTTATCCAGTTGTTAGACACTTGTTTGACATACAAGAGATTTGAAAGGACAACTTGAATATAGAACTAGAGAACAGAGAAGAAGCCCAAGGCCCATTAGCATTTAGAGAGGAAGAATCTACTTCAGTGATATGAAACACTAGCTGGCTGTTTACACAATTACCATTAGCCTTCCAAAGGACAGCTTTCCAAACCTATGTAATAGGTCATCCTTCATCTCTGCATACCTAATCAAACCTCAATATTGCGAGCCAAGTGAATTTTTCCATGTGAAACACAGGAGTAAGAGGAAGAACTCAGGCAAACAAGAAACCTGTCTAGCAAGATGGCCCCAGAGAATAGAAGCATATTTAAAACACATTAAAACTATTTTCCAGTGGTCTGAACATGAAGCTACTTTTCCTTTGCCAAACATAGTGTCTAAGGCCAAGAAGGTAAAATTAAAAGGAATAGAAAAGGATCTTTTCAGTCTCTTCCAAGATCCCAAAATACTAGCAAGTGGAGAATTAGGTAGATATTTCAGATTTGATCAAAGTAACATTAGTCAGAAGCATTCAAGTTTGATTAAAATAACATTAGCCAGAAACATCTGAATGCAAACAAGCAGGGACAGGGCCAAACAAAAGAAAGAGCAGATTCCAAAATTTACTTCTTTATAATTTGCATGCAATTGGATAATTAAGAAACTTAATCTCAGGGCTGGAGATATGGCTCAGCAGTTATTGCACTTGCCAGCAAAGCCTAATGGCCTGGGTTCAGTTTTCCAGTACCTATGTAAAAACAGATGAACACATGCATCTGAAGTTCATTTGCAGTGGCTGGAGGCCCTGGTGTGCCCATTTTCTCTCTGTCTCTCTGTCTCTGTCTCTGTCTCTCTATTTTTCTCTCTTTCTCCTTGCAAATCAAGAAATAAAAATAAAAAAGAATAAAAATAAAAAAGAAAGCTTTAAAAAGAAACTATTTTTCAAACTTTTTCTGATGTACACAGGATCCTTTCTCAATGCACTTAAAATCATAAAGACAGAATTTGTAAGTATTCATGTAGAGGTAGATATATATATATATATATATACATATGATCGCTATCCTACCTCTACATATACATATATATGAATGAATGATATAAATATTTCCCAATTACCAGTAGAATAATTTAAAGACAAAGTAAAAATAAATATTATCTGATTCCTTTTATCAGTAAAAACAGTGAAATTTGATTATTGGTTCCAAATGGGGACATTCTTAGCTGCTTTATAAGTTCTTAGAAATGTAACAATATATTTTATACACAAGTAATAGGACCTAAAACTATCTCTCTTGAACATACCAACACTAGTGGAACCATTTGGTGTCTTAATATAGCCCTTCCCATTCTGTAATATGCAGGTGAATTTTAAGAAAAGCTAACCCTTACTCAATTAGAGAGCAGGTAGTTATCCCCATAATAGCCATGCCATTATCACACAAGTGAGCTCATCTACCTGGTTGACTGCAGGATCCGCTAGTGGGTAAGATTATTGATGATTTTTCTCTCCCAGAAGTCTTCATGATACCTTCCAACACTGTGACAACTAGCCAACAAGGAAAAAGCTTCCACCTCAGTTCCAGCTTGATCACTCAGTGTCCTGTGGCAGAAACAAGTGGTGTCTTCAGCAATAGGGTCTTACCATCTAGTTCTGATGGACAGCCAAGATCATTGACCATAACATATTTTAATTTATACCTGATTTGAAAACCTATTTGAAAGGCCATTTCTAGAAAGGTCATAGGTTCTAAAAGGGAAACTATATTTTTGTTTGGGTACATGGATATTCTGTGTACCCATTAAATTGCCATATTTATCCACAGTCTGGTGCTATTCTCTCCTTAGTTAGTGTGGTTCTCATGTGAAATGTCTGCTATGGCTTCTTATGTTTCTAATGAAGCCTCATACTCTATGCCAAGCTGGAGGAGCCTTAGGCAGGTAGGTCCTGGCTGGAAGAGGTATGTCACTGGGGCAGACCTTGAGGTTTATTATTCCAGCCCTGCTGGTTGTTTGCTAGCTAGCTCCCTTCCTGCTTAAGTGTGACAATGCCACCCAGCTTTCTGATCATGCCATACTTCCCCTCAAAGTGAGATGAGATAAACTACAAGCCTCCTTTGGTCAGGTGTTTTGTCACAGCAACAAGAGGGTACCAGTTAAAGAAACTTCTTTGCAGTAGTGATAACAAGTGTTGAGAATGAATGAAACTAGAGCCCTCAGTGCCAAATGACACAACTCTATCACTCCCTCCAATGCGCAGGGAGAGAGGTGAGAATGAATGTGAGAGCCAGAGAATGGGGCTGAACTCTGTGGAACACTGTTGTCCAGGCATAATATAGGCATTGCATTCATAACTTAACAAGACCACACAGTACTGGGCCCACCTACATTCCATCATTGAGGATGGATGAGGGTATGAACTCCCCATATGCAGTTAATGGTGACCAAAGGAGAAGCAGCTGTTTTATGTAGTGGTATCATCACAGGTAGGACCCACGTGCTGTGATAACTCCACTACCCACATCATGCAGGCAACCATCATAAACTGATACAGTCACACTCAAGAGAAAACAGGGACACTGAAGGAGAAGAGGCACTAGATGGGAAGAAGGTGATCAACCTAAGGAGTGTGTGGAGAGGGAATCAAGAAAAGGAAATGGGAGGGAATCGTGATCAAAATTGTTGATTAAAGAAATCCACTTTTAAATGATTATCACCCTGTCATTTCAAATATAGATCCTGATGAGCGCATCATATTGAATACTCCAATGTATGTAACTATTCTACTTACAATGAGAGAAGTAACTTACAGATAATATATTCATGTTAAATAAAAATAAGTATTTGGGGTTTTTGTTTGTAGTGCTAGGCACTGAATCTGGTTGTGGCATTGTGTATGGATGGCAAATTCTCTGACATTAAGTTAGATCTAACAGCAGGCTTACACATGGTTTGTCTGTGGTGTGTGTGTGTGTGTGTGTGTGTGTGTGTGTGTGTGTGCACATTTATCTATGTCTATGTGTGTGAGCATATGTGTGTGCAAGTGCATGTGCATGTGTACTCAAGAGGTTGACATTGGATATCTTCCTCAGTCACTTCCCATCTTAATTTTTGGGACAGCTTCTTTCACTAAACTTGGAGCTCACCTATTCTGAAATAGAGATCCTCCTGTCTCTGCTTCCCTTTTACTGTGATTCCAGGCAGACACTGCCATGCCGGCTTTTACATGTGTGCTGATAATAAAACTAGTGTCCTCGTGTTTACTTGTTTATATAATAAGCACTTCTGCACCGAGTTATCTCCCCAGCCCAAGAAAGTAAGTTTTCAACCAGAGAAAGATATTTCCTATTCAAAAGATGCCACTGCCAAAAAAAAAAAAAAACTGATCAATTAACTACACAAACCACTTATAATTAGCATAATTACCTTCAAAACTATATCATCTCAAAAATACTATTTTGAATATTTACTTTGTTAATATAAGTCTAAACATACCATGCCCTTTTTGATGGTTATTAGCCTTTTGATTAGATAATTCAACAATACTAACTACTAAAACTGCTGGGTCCATTCTAATAATATTTGTAGAAATAAAGATGAAAATATCTTTATTCATTGGGTTTAGGGGCGTTACATTTGTATCCATGTTCAATAGAGAAAGAGGAAGTGAGAAACATATTCAACACAAAATAATATAGCCTACACAAATATCTAAAATGTGCTTTCTAGAGAAGTAGAGTTATGAGAGTGTGTCAAATAACGGAATCTGTAAGTGGGATCCCAGTGGTTCATGTGTGAGTGTAAATCACTTTAAGTTAAGCACTTACTGAAATTGCTTTGTATGATATAGACTAGAAATCATTATAAGTGACAGAGATACAGGTGGAAAGGAACCAACTTCCATGTAAATGTGGCCTTAAGGTTAGTTGTGCATGTAAAATGAAAAGTGATAACCGGAGTAACTACCCCAATTCTCCTAATGTTAAAATAAAATTCCTATAATGTTTTACATTAGTATAATGTTCTCTTTACATTTCAATGCTTTTGGCTATGAATTAAGTAAAAAATGTGCTGTGTAACACTATAATAATTATTGAATATGAATAATTATTCTCTTGAATATAAAATAACTGGTATGATTCCCTTTGCAATAAATGACCCCAGAAATTTAAAGTAAATCAAGCTCCATATATAAATATATATGCCTAGTGGTAGGTGTGATTGTGGATTCAGTGATAATATTATGGACCAAGATCAAATCCTCCAACTAGTTAAATGCAAAAATATTTCATATGAATCTTGGTAGTAACCAAATAAAATACCAATTTTGCAATTTAGGTTATGTTACTGTCTCAATATAATCACTTAATTTTAATCACTTAATTAATTTTGCTATAAAAGTTAATACAATTATAAAGCTCCAGTATGGAAAGGAGAAAAAAATGTTCAGTCATATCAAATAAAAGCTGCATATGTAATTTTTTAAATTTATATTCTTTTTTGTGGTTTTTTTTTTTTTTGAGGTATGGTCTCACTCTAGCCCAAGCTGATCTGAAAGTCACTCTGTAATCACAGAATGTCTTTGAAATCACAGTGATCCTCCTACTGCTGCTTCCAGAGTGCTGGGATTAAAGGGGTACACCACCACACCTTGAATGTATGGGTAAATTTTAATGTAAATTTATATTCTAATTAGTATCTGTGATGTTTAAGTTTTGATGTCAGTTTGACCTGTTTAGTAATCTGGGTGTGTCTCTGAGGCTGTTTACAGGAAGGCAGCCCTCTCAGTAGAGGGCAAGATGTAAGGAAATTCAGGAAAACTAGAAACAAACATCCCTTCCTGGGAGGGCAGTGCAGGAAGGAAATTCCAGAGACTCAAGGAGTAAACAAGTCTTGGGAAGGGTTTTGCAACCCTGCCCTAAGACTATATAAAGGAAAAGGAAATCTTTCACTTTCACCCATGCGGGTTTGTAGGTGTATGATGGCTTTTTTCACTCTGCTCAGACCTGTGAAAGGGGACCAGCCTCTTTTGCCATTATGGAACTTCCCTTAGATCTGTAGCTTCAATAATTCCTTTCCTCCCATAATTGTGCCTGGTTTGGAGGTTCATCACAGCAGCATATGAGCTGACTACAACAGTATTCATCAGCAGAAATTAATATTTCATTAGTTAGGATGTTATTGCTCTGAAAAAATCTATATATTGCTTAAATATCTAAAAAATACATATTTAATAATAAGAATGGCTAGCCATTATGTAGTAGTTAACAAACTATAGAGACTATTCTGAGTTATTTATATATTTTTAAAATTTTTGGTTCTCTAAACAGAAGTAAGAGCCATTTATTTTCTTATGACATAAGGAATCAAGCCCAGAAACTCTCTCATGATTGACAACCACTAAATCACTGAGCTACAGCCCAGCCCAGTAAATTTTCTAAGTCACACAGCTGATATTTAGGGAAATACGTAATCATCATGATCCAGAATTCATACAATCATATTTATTTAAAAACACATAATTGATTTGCATTAATATTTATGGTAACAAATTAGGAAATCACATTTATGTGTTAAAAAACTACTGATGGTCCTAAGATTAAAATCATGGTACTTTGTATTATTGTAAACTTAAACTTTTGATTATTGAGTGAAAAGTAAAATGCATCAGTTGATGTAGATATGTCATCAGAATATATGCATAGCTACCATATCCCTCACTCTTGACTTCTCAATTTATATGGAGTAACTTGGGGTGTTGAACCTGGAAAATGAACTCTTTGCACTTAGTGTCTTCACAAGTACTATAGTTATGCTACTCATTCATTTCTAAAGTGTTTTCCCCTAGAGTTTTGAAACCGTCATTCAGCTCTAGCCACTGATGGAGAACTCAAACATGAAAGGGAAGGTGGGAAATTTAATTGGGCTACTAGAATTGATAATTTTATTGGAATGCTAACTAAATAAAGATGGGTGATTTTTATCCCTTTCAGAAATATATTTATACTGGATGTTTAAAATCTTAGAAGTATCTATATCGGAGCAATGTGAATATAAAAATGCAGGCAACACCCCAGTATTCTGAAATCATCCAATGCAAAATAGATACTTGTCAACTGAGTTATCCACACAGTACTCTGGGCATTCAGCCAGCTACCTCTTCCTGGTGATTACCCTGGGAGATGTAACTTCACATTTCATAAGAACAATTGAACATGGAGAACCCCAGATTAAAGAATTCATGGGGTAGAAAATGGCAGAAAGTTGAGAAGGAACAAACTTTGGGCTAACATAGCTCATTTGTAAAGTACTGCCCTAGCACGTATAAGGCCCTGGATTTAATATCCAGGGCCAAAGAAAAAGAAGAAAGGGGGAGAAATGGGTGTGAAATCAAAGAAAAGAAAATTTCCACCAACTAGGGTTTTAGCTTTGAAGCAAACCCATCTTTGGGAGACTTTTCTGCATTGTGCTTTATTTATTGATCTTTTTGTGCTTGATGCATTTATCTACCTCACCAGTTTGTGTCTGAAATTTGCTCCTCGAATTGTGATGGAATTACAAGATGATAATCCCATTGTAAGTAAATGTATAAAATGCATTTAAATAACATGGCTTATCCTTAACATTAGTCACTGTATGGCTGTTCCTGGGGAGACATGAACAGAGGCCTATTCACCCCAGATAGACACCAATCACAGGCCAAAGCAAGAATTCCACCCACGTCTAGCAGAGTGAACCAGTGAGTTTATTGAGGTTATTTACAGGAGTATGTGTGATGACTCAAAGGCATCACTGTAAAGCCCCTGGAGTATAAGTGATAACTCATGGACATTGTATCCTGGGAACTCCCTGTGGGACTTGCAGGCAGCTCACCTGGAAGAGGATCTCTTCTCTCCTATAATTGATACTGCTCATATAACCTTAGGAGGGGCCCTTATAAATCTTGTAATTTTCAGGAGCTTCATAGGTCTTAAAGGAAATAGCTACACAATCCTGGATGTGTTGCAAACACTAATATTAGCCTTGGCACAGACATCGAACATATTTTGTGATCAATCAGTGAATACAATGTATAACTTTTTGAATGCTGTACCCAAAGTTAACAGAAAAGGTATACAAGTATGCTCTCAATCACAAAATTATCCCAAAATTGTTAAACTAAGTCATTTTAAATGGAGAACCCTCTGTCCACTTAACATCAATTTGGCCTCATTCAATGTACTCTATGGAAACAAAAGGAAGTCTACTGGCAGTGGCCAAGTAGCTCATTTCACACTGAATGTAGACATGAATGCACAACATCCAAACAGAACATTCTAGTTTTCACTTTGAAAAAGAAAAAAAAAATTGTATCAAAATCTGCATTTTTAATTGTGATTAAAGTATCACACATGGCAATTTGACAAGTTTGTACAGTTCTAGATATAATCAAGTCTATAGGCTCAAGTACACTTACACAAAGACATATATATACAGTCCCTATCACCAATACCACTACAATTTTTAACATTATCAAAGAAAGGAATAACATGAATTGTTTGTACTATTCAAGCAGAGTCTTACCTTGCCCCAGATCCTGGCTCTACTTCTACAGATTTTCTTCTACCTGGAAATTTTCTTTCATGGAAAAAGCAGTGATGCACTGTGAAAAAGATCAAATGAATAGTCATCTTTTATGCTTCAGAACTCCCCCACCCCTGGGGTGGAGTAAGTCTATAGAGAGTCTTCATATTATTTTATGAGCCTTGGTGGGGTGAAATATTGGGGCAGGATTGGAGAACCAAATCATAAATAATAGTACATTAGAAAGTTATGTTAACCACAAAGTTATAAGCTTATAAAAAGGACAATGTTGTCTGCAGTTTACCACTGTGGTGGTTAAATTTATTTGTCAAATTGACCTAAGTAATAATCCACAGTAATCTTGGGTGGGTCTCTGATCTTGCCAGTAGAAAGGATTGACAAAATCCTCTCGGTATATTGGAGAAGGGAGGAGGTCCCTTCTCCAAAGTGAGCCTTTCCCCCAGCCCCTGGTGGGTGGGACTTCCAGAAGGAGACTAAATATAAGGAAGCTTGAGGGGAAGGGAATCTTCTTCCTTCCTCCCCAGGCTGCTGGTGCTTGTCCATGACTTGCACTCATATCCTGCTCTCCTACCTTCTTTGGACATTGGAACCCAGTTTCCTCAACCTCACACCATGGACTAAAGAGCAGCCGCTCCCCAAGGAGCCATCAGGCCTTCTGGGCTGGCTTGGGATTGGTGAGGCCTCCAGCCACCTGGACTGAACAGCTACTGGTTCCTTCGCCTGTGGGCCTGCAGACTGCTATTGTTGGACTGTCAGAAACTACCCCAATAAATTCCCTTTACTACAATCCATTCTATCAACTCTGTTTCCTCTAGAGAACCCAGACTAATACAACCACCATGCTTGCTAAACAATATTATCAACTGTTGAAACTGTAGATATTATAAAGTTTACCCTACCATTTTGTAAGGAAGGATTTGGGCTTACTGAAATTAATTCACCTGGACAGAGATGAAGGAGTGAAACAGCCTTATCTTCTTTTGTTTAAAAATTCATTTTGAATCTTTTCATTTGCTGACAAATCCTAGGAGAGTGTTCTTAAAACCAAGCCATATATAAAAATGGTCTTTCCCTAGAAATTAGACATTCATATTAAATTAGTCTGATAAGACAATTAAAAAAGATATTAGGATCTTTTTTCTGTTAATTTAAGTTACAGAAGATGGAACCAAATATTAAGATAAAGATCAGGAAAGAAATGTAGACGATTCAACTAGATAAGAGCTCTTTTAGCACCATAATACATGAAATAGTTCATCAGTTCTATATATTAAATACATAGTCTTTAAGCACTGTTAAGTTCTCCCAGCCTTATACTCATCCCTGTTTCCATCAGCTCTGGACATTTACCAAAGCCCTTTTAAAATCTAGTGAAGAAATAAAATTAGAAGAAAATACTTTTAAAAATACTACATAGTGCATACAGCAAATATTAAGCATATAGCCTGGAATTCACATTGATATATTTCTAAGGTAATTTTAGCTACAAGATTCATCACCATTATCTGTAAGTATTGATGTTCTATTGAGTTTTTTCAATGTGGCTACAGAGCATTGGATACCAAAACAGAGCTCCTAAATTTCCCAGGATTTTGATAACACAGACTCTCGCCTGCACCAGAGCTCATGGTCAGCTCAGGTGGGGATGAACCATTAACTGCTGCATTGTCTTTCCTTATTCACAGCTTCCACTTGCCATTTATTTACACTGAGTTTTCATGCCTCAAATTCCAGCAATAATTTTATACCACAGAACTCCATGTCATTACTAAAATGGAGAGGAATTATATCACACCCCTTTGTTTTCTCACATCTATCACTTGGCCATAAAGTTTAAGTTTGTCTTCAGTGATTTGTCCAATGGACACCTTCACCTGATTCAACTTGTCACTGAATTTCTTTATTTCTCAGCCTTATATGGTAGCCATACATATATATATATATATATATTTTTTTTTAAATAATGAGAATGAACTGAGTTTGTGGAGGAATAACTATTATACAACTCTGACAGTCTGATGGGTTTTATTTGAGTATAAACAAAATATACACAATTTACATATTTATTCAGTGACTTTTATACAACACACACACTCCAGCCATATGTTAAACCCATCTTCTTAGCATTCAAATTCAAGAGAGAATACAAATTCCTACCAACACTGCTGATGTTCACATTTGGCTAGGTTTGTAGCGATAAGTGCTGCATGACATAACTTTAGGTTGGATCTAAATTTCCATAAATAATTACATTTTCACAAACACTCATAGGCTTTTACACATACACACATATGCAACACCCACACTACACAGGTTATAGCATTATCATCTTCCAACAAATTACATCGCAGGGAATCAAACAAAAGATTACCGAAAGCATCTGTTATCTTTTTCATTTCTACTGCAACTGCACTTAACTGTACCCAGGCCCGACTCTGCAATTGAGTTCCCTGCTCAAAGAAATGAGGCATCAGCTTCTATTTGATATATTCCTAGGTCTTGGCTGAGAGCATTTCATCAGAGATGAACTGCCTCTAATGCAATCACCAGAATTAAAGCAGTCAAAGGAATGCAAGTCCCTGCCAAGACACTCCCGTGCACCGTGTTCCTACTACTTGCCATTCCAGAAAGCATGGAGCTTACTAAGAAGTCGCTGGCTGCAGTTCCAGAAAGAGCAGCAGGAACTAAAATGCTGACCTCAGGAAATCTGCCCTCACTTTACAATCCATGAAATTCTCACTGATTGATCTACAGGGCAAAGCATCCCTCCATTCCATTACGGTTCTTTCCAAGTGCCTTTTAGGAACTTGCAAAATCAATATAATTCTGTAAATAAAATGAATCGCCATCAATATGCCTATGAATATGACAACAGAAAAGCTTGTCATATTTTAATTGATAGTTATTTAAACCACAGGGTGTGGAAGAAGGTAATTTTATTATGCCAATACAATGGTTGCCTCAGGAAAGTGTTGTAAATATTACAAAAATAATAAGCTTGGTCGTTACATTATCTAAAGTTTATTTACAACTTTTTTCAGATTCTATATTTCAGTTAAAGATGCGTCAAACATTTCCATAATTTTGGCTTAAGTGTGATCAAATTCTAAATATACACAGGTGAGAAATAAATGGAATGAAAAGAATTGTAAGTATCAAACAGAAGAAAAAAAAGTTCACTTATTGGTTGCTTAGAATTTGGGAACCATTGTATAAAATATGAATGAGAATGTAAGTTGACCTGGGCTAAAGCAAGACCCTACCTTGAAAATCCAGGAAAAAAGAATGTAAATTGATAAATGTGTGGGTAAGTTATTCATTATATTAATTAAGTTGTGTAATAAAATGCTGTTTCATAGGGAATGCATAATTTAACATGGCAATCCCTATTTTAAAGCCTACATGATTTTTAAATTATTTTTTTTCCTTAGGAGTTTTTATGCTAAAATTCCCCAACAAGTTGATTTGTAAAATCTCTTCAGGATCAAAATCTTCTTACTTAGTTTTGGCTAGCCCTCTCCCTCCCTCCATTCTCTCCCCCTACCATTTACATCCCCCCCTGTTTAAACCTTCCCAACACCAGTGCCTCCCTTCAACTACAACTAAAAACATATGGAAGCCTATTACTTTGATAGCTAATTGATTTTTTTTTAAAGAAGAGTTTCAACAAAGCTTCTCTGGGTTTCTGGATAAAGCTGCTTCCTGAAGCCATAAATTATTACTCAAAAATCCCAGTGGTAGTATTGAAATATTTCCCAAAGAATTGTTTGTCAGTGAAGCCACAGAAGCCCCTAAAACAATATATGTTATTGCCACTGCTGATGGTTGCCCACAAAAATAGATAATAAGTTGTTATTACTGAAGATATCATATGCTTCAGTTTTAGGACATACAGAAATAGAGCTAGAACTGAACGGGAAGCTTTCTCCTTCCTGGCTAGCCTTCAAAGTGATAGAAGGTACTTACTATGCAGACACTAGGTGAGAAAAATCATCGACAGACTTATCCAGAAGTGGACCCTGTGTGTTCCACTACCAACTTGCCAGACAAGATTTGTGTAATAGCGGTATGACTGATCCGAGGAGTAACCAACCACATTGTGATTGGATTCCAGGCCCACTTCTTACACACACTCAGTTGATTGACACCATATAATCCCTGCCAAAAGGCCATGGCTGAAAAGGTCATACACCTTGGAAGAAAGGGTACGACCATTGCTATACAAAATGGACATGTTGGGCTGGAGAGATGGCTCAGAGGTTAAGGTACTTGCCTCCAGTGCCTAAGGCCCCCGGTTCAATTCCCCAGGACCCACATAAACCAGACCTACAAAATGGACATGTTGTCTAACTATTTTGAAAATGTTTATGTTCATCCCCATAGATTAGTGCTGTTCTCAGCCTCCATCACAGAAGTTTGCTTTTGCAGTGCACAGAGGTCAGTGCAGGGAAGCACAGCCCCTGAAAGTGCTGAGAATAAGTGAACACTGTGAGCTCAGCCTTAAACTAGGAATCTGCATCAATCCCTCCAGAGCTCATGGAAAGTCAAGGGAGAGCAGAAAGAATGTAAGAGCCAGATAATGGAGAGTAATGCTGTGTAATGCTATCTTCTAGACATATGGCCATTATTTATGAACTGGTAGTACCTGGGGTTTTCCCTCACAATACAGAGCCCATCAAGATGTGGGGAGGGTCTCATGAGACCTCACTCCTCCCAAGGTAATTATTTTCAGTTAATGGTTGATGGAAGAGGGTGAGTAATATTTTCCAGTGGAGTAGCCATTGTTAAGTATCCAATACTCCAGCAAATACTCCACCCACCCATGCTCAAGCAAGTGGCCCTAGATTAACTCAGTCACAAAAAGGTCATTAAAGTAGGAAGGGGAAGAGTTTCAAAGAAGATGGGGTTTAGTGGGAGCAGGGAGAGAAGAAGAGATGGTACTAGGGATAAATATGATCAAAATATGGTATATACATGTATGGAATTATCAAAAACTAAAATACTTTTAAAGGTCCTTAGTATGGGTCAACTTAAAAATACACAGGTGCTGAACACATATGTATAAGAATTATAATCAAAAAGAAAAAAGAATTATAATCTACATTCATACACCTAAAGAATGCCTATTGAATTAGCTATTTCTTCCAGGGGGCTCAGAATATGCACCATTACACATACACACACACACACACAGCACACAAATATTAGACACAATATCATTTATTTATTTATTTAATTGGTGTGTGCACACATGTCTGTGCATGTGTATGAATGCAGATGAGAGCATATCATTGCTGTGTACCTGCAGGGGTCTCAGGACGACTGTGGGTCAGCCTTCCTCTTCTAGCTTGTTTAAGGTAGATTATAGAAGTCTCTGTTACTGTTGATAAACAGTGACGACTCCATCATATAATCTTGCCAGTGACTGATGAGAACAGCTCAGAGGGCACCAATACCCTGTACCTGTAGTTAGTCCTCTACGACACTTCCTCGAGGCATTTTGTTCTCTCTCAAAAGAGATGTCGAATCCCCCTGAAATTTTGAAAGCTTGAATAACAATTCAAGATTTGGCCAAATGTTCCTAGGTCCGTCTTCTGATAAAACTTTGAAAAGATAAGTATATATGTTCATCTAGCTCTATACACCCCTAGAGAGAGCTATGTTAGCCTTCATTGTTATTTAAGAAGAAAATCCACAGCAATGGGGAAAGCTTGTATGCAGAAAATTGTGTTGAGGAAAAAAAAAACGTGATTTTTCCCATTACCCTGGCTTTGATCTTTCTTTGTTATACAGGAGTTTATACAATTATTGTGAATAAGAATTTTGGTTTTCTGACCCACCCAGCCCATGAGATCATGAGAGAAGTCATTCTTGGCATGAGTAAATGACTCTTGCTCTGTTTTCTACTGAGGCATGACCATGTCAGTCCTGATTATGGTCTTTTGTCTTTATACAAAAGGAAAGTTTCATTTCCTCCTGTTAAACTTACATTTAATCAAGTTTACAATTCGCCCTTTTCCAATCTTGTTAATTTAATTTGCTACCTTTTTCACACATGCCCTCTCAGTTACACTTACTATTGTAAATTCCTCACAGTTCCCTGTTATATCTTCTTGTATGTTTTGATTTTCTTAAAACATCAAACAAATATCTTAGTCAAAACTCAAAAATATAGAAGAGAGGGGTGGGGTAATGGCTCAGGCAGAAAAGTGCTTTTCATACAAGCATAAATGCCTGAAATGTCAGATATGATGGCACATGCCTGAAATCCTAGGCTGGGGGATACAAGAAGGTTCTGGATACAACAAACTGGCTAGCTAGATGAGCTGAATTGTTGAGCTGTGGGTTCAGTGATAGTCGTGGCCTCAGTAAACAAAATGGAGATGGATTGAGAAAGACATCCTACATCAATGTCTGTCAAACACCACACACACACACACACACACACACACTTGCACACATACACATGTGCACACACATGCATGCCACACACACAAAATTTTAAAAATATAAAATAAAGACAAAAATACAGTTGCTTTTGTGGTCATAATACAGCTACTTATACTCCATTCAGTGATCTTCTTCCAGCCAAAGTTCAGTTCCTGATGAATAATGTCTATTTCTTCCTTTCCTTTATCTGACCTATGCATTTGCCTATATCAATACCCTTTTTGGAAATAATTTTTGATCCACTTTGTTTGCTGAGACTATATCACATTGTATCCTGCTGCTCTATTGGAGACCATCTTTCTCTAACAGAGGTCCAGACATTGTTTGTGATGCTGGAGGTAAAAGCTAGAATGTTTCACAGCCAGAGCAAGTGTTCTACTAGGCTAACACCCCAGCTCCTGAGAGAAGTCTATATTCCTAACACAGTTCACCAATGTTACTCTGAGAAAACATCAACATCAAAAGTATTGGTTTCTTATGGCAAAAATAATTACAAAACAGCCCTCACATTTTCTGCATAGGTCTGACATATATTCCTATTTCTCACATTTTCCTGATTAAAGCAAGTTTCAGGACCATGAGCAAAGTCAATGGGGCACAGCTATATAACCTGTTTTCAGACATGGGAAGACAATAATTAGGTATGATAATAAAACCATAATCCTTTTACATTTAAGAAAAAAGAAGAGGTAATTGTTTTCACAAATGATTTGATAATGAAAAAGGAAGGAATGGGTGAAGGAAGGGAGGGAGGGAGGGAAAGAAGGAGGGTGGGAGGGAGAGAATTGTGCCTGTGATGTCATCAATGGGTCAATCTCAAGACAGAAGCCTCTGTCGGGCTCTTGTTGCCTTCTTCATAACAAATATGTGATAAATGCTGAGAGATCGCTCGACAGAATAACCAGAAATTATATAAAACATGTACTACTATCCTGTTCATCATGATTGGAGAAAACCAAAATAATGTGAAAGCAAAATTATGGGTAGATCAGATATCTTATACTTACATTATACACATGGTGGAAAATGACCAGAGAAGAGGGAACCAAAAGTAAACTTACTCTATGTGCAAATTCAACTCTTCACCCACAACTGATACTGTGCATTTAGATTCTAATTTATCATTATATTAAATTAAAGGGTTATGAATCATAATGAAAACTAATTTGTGATATTGCCTATCTATAAAAGAGCTTTTTCTACCTCATTACTTGAGTATATTGCAGGGGAAGAATATTTGTCTCCTATCCCCTACATGACTATGTTGAAGCCCTTGATTCCAGTATATAAGGGATGGAGTCTTTGGAAGGTAATTAGGTCTCAAGGGCAGGACCTGTTCTAATAGTATTAGTGTCCTTGTACGAAGAGGCACCATAGACTTTCCTTTCTCTCTCACCACCATAGGAAGACAAAGCAAGAGGATGGACTTCTGCAAGCGAGAAAGCAAGGCCTTGGGCTGGAAAGATGACCCAGAGGTTAAAGCCTGATAGACTCGGTCCAATTCCCAAGTACCCATGTAAAGCCATGCACAGAGTGGCCCATACATCTAGAGTTCGTTTGCAGTGGCAGGAGGCCCTGTCACACTCACTCCTTCCCCCACCCTCCTATCTCCTTACAAAGAAAATAAATAAAATATTTAAGAAAGAGGCCTCACCAGAAACCAGGCATCCTGACCCCCAAATATCAGAATACCAAAATGGTAAGAAAATAAATGTCTGCTGTCACTCAGTCACTCAGTCTAGAGTGCTGATTATGGAAGTGTGACGTGGTTCAGACTGACTTTAACAAAATAAACAGAATCATACATGTGACATATAACAAAACCAATTCATTCTATTTTAATATTTTAAAGGATATATGAAGTATATAAAAATGCAGGCATGTTTCTAATTAGCATAGTAAATATACTATAAAGACATTCAAACTGTATCAATTAAAATAACAAGAAATGATTGGAATAAAAACATCTTCTCTTGTGAATAGTGGATCTGTGTAACCCAAATAATAAAAAAGCATTTGCCAAGTGGAGTTTTTGAGCAAGGTCGCATCTTTAGAAAATTGAACTTTGTGTTCCCTTTAGCTCATTTGAAGAACAGATTTTTTTTCACATAAATTGGTTAACACCTGTTACTTTGGCCAATCCATTATGTCTAGTAGCTCTATGCTCCACTGAGTGCTGACTTACAATGTCATTTTCAACAGTGGACTGGAAGTTCCCAGGAATCAGCCTTGTGAATGCTCTAACATCCTAGAATGGTTTTCTTGTTTTTAATCCATGCAGGTCCAATGTATACTAACTATACTTAAAACACAGAGCATCTCTGACAGTCTCAGGAAGTATGTGCAAGGGAAGCCTTTATCCTCAAACAGAGAGACAGAGAGATGGAGTCAGTCCACCTGCCACCAGAAATAATGATGGAAACAAAGTCCATTGTTTGATAGACATTTCTCCTATGATACTGACAGGGTAGGTGTTAAACAAAAATTATCTCTTTGAGCCACAGAAATAACTCTACAACAAGGATAGTATTTCTGCTTTATGAATAAGGAAACAAAAATTTACAGGTTATTCAAATTTCTGCATCTTGTACCACCCACCAGAGCCATGCTCTCATAAAACTGAAACCAAATTTTGAGAGAAATGCTGCCTGATACACAGACATTCATTTTATCTATATTGTGCCTCTTTCCTGCAGTGAAAATGCATGTGGAAATACACTTCTTGGATGTCTCATCCTAAATGTGTTTTGTTTTAAAAATCTACAATAGCATACAATAAAGATGCCTCTATTAGGATTGCTCATACACACATGCTTACAGGCATATATATATATGGCAACTGCCAGGCATTCATCAACCACATTCCAGGAAGGTCACACTATTTTTAGTGTTATCAGAAATTTAACTGAGTATGATTTTCCCAAGGATGAGTGGCCCATGGGGAGAGTTTGATAAATGTCTTCTTGCAGAAGAATTCTAATGGGTTTGTATTTCTGCCTAAACTGTTTTATTTGAGATTCTGTCAAAGTAAAGTAATGTCAGTTATCTGCAAGGATCCCTTGGAAGTGTCACACTCTATTAACGAGATACTAGTGTTCTAAAGAACTCAAAAACTTTCACCACCAATTATTCAAATTCATGGGATTTTCTCCAGTGCTATTGCATAGCATTTTCCTCCTTAAGACATTAAATTATCCCCTGCCTTCCTTCCCCCAGCCCATCCCCTCTACTGCAATATATTTAGAACAGATGTAGCCAGAAATTATTAAGGCTTGTCATGGAAATGTCAGTTTAGAATTGGAATTACAGGGCAATAGAACAAAAGCAATTCTACAAAGTAATGGTTACATGATTTTAAAGAATTCTTCTTTGAGGATTTTTGTAAGTCTTAAAGGATTATATTAAAATGAAAATTATTTCTCTTAATATATTTTATATTGGAGAATTGAATTAAAATTAAACCATCAATTTATTTTTCATATAAACTCTTATAGAAATTATTGCTGCAGAATATATAACAAGTGGCATTGGGTAAAATCCAACAAAAATGAAATAGATTTGATTGTTATATATATATTTTTAAATGGCTTAGTATGTAACTCATGTGGCAAAATTTGGCTCCATATAACAGTAAAGTATGAAGGGGGTCCAAGCTATTTAGTCAAAGACTAAACTTCACTTGACTTTAAGGGGTATGATTAACTAACTATGCAGTTGACACAACAAGTTCCATAATAGTGTCATTACTAAGGATGGAAATATTAAAATGATTTCACATATAATATGTTGATGGATATGCATTTAAAATATAGATGGAAGTACATGTAAAAAATGACATACAGCATACAGACTCTGTGGTTGAATACTTCCATAACCTATCCTCTTACCAATAGCATGATCCCTCCTAAAAATTATATATATATGTATATATGACAGTAAGCAACATTCCCATATACATCATATATATGTGATTATATATATATATATATATATATATATATATATATATATATACACATAGAGAGAGAGAGACAGACAGACAGAGAGGGAGGGAGAGTAAGCAGCAAATTCATTGTCCCTTTTCTACCACATTGTTGTAGTCAGCCATGCGTCATGGGATGAATCTCCAAACCAGGCACAATTTGGAGGAGGAAAAGATATATTAAAACTACAGATTTAGGGGAAGTTTTGTAATGGCAAAAGAGGTTGGCCCTCTTTCACAGGTCCTAGCAGAGATAATCCCATCACCTACACCACACACACAGAACAGGGAACAGGCTGGGAGCCAAGGAGAGAATTTCTTCCCTTTTATATAGGCTTATGGTGGGGGTTTTACAACCCTTCCCCAGACTTAATGGCTGTCTGAGTCTCTGGAATTTCCTTCCTGCAGTGCCCACACAGGAAAGGATGTTTACTTCCAGCTTCTTTGAGCTTCTTTACACCCTGCCCCCTACTGAGAGGCTGCCTTCCTATAAACATCCTCAGAGACCCACCCAAGATAATTAAAAAGATGCAAGTTGACAACAAAACCTAACCATCACACATTTTAGCCCAACTTTAGGATCTGGAACAGAGAAGAGATCTACAGCTGAGGGAGAATTGCGGCAAGGGTGGATCAGGAAGAATTATTGAAGAAGGTGGCTATGTTCATTATAGTAAGAGCCATGATGCCATCACAGGAGTAGACCCTAGAGAAGACATATTACATGGAGCACATTACATGTGCAATTCATTACATGTCAGTAAATTCAATGTTTTTTAATCCATGAAATCAAAAAATAAATTCTCTAACAAAAAAATGAGTGACAGGTATAGATATTTAGGAATTAAGAGGAGAGAGCCAGGCTGCCTCTCCAATCTCCCATGCAGAACTGGAGAAGGAATGTAGAACATTGAAGTGAAAGAGGAATGCAACACATTCTGGCATAAAAGGAAAGTCTCAGAGTACAGTCCTTATTGTGCCGAATGCACAAGTGTGTTTGAGGCAGACCCACTGCATTTTCAATGCAGCAGAGCTGTGGGAGGAAGCATGTGATTAATGAGGAGAAGTGGCAGAGACAAGTGTTAGGGGAATTCGGGTGAGTGCTTCTGCTCTTAAGTAGTGTGAGGAGCCTGCTCCATTTCTTCCAGAGTTAATTATTTAGAAAAGAATCGTCAGTCCCATACAGGCATAGTGTCAAGTCAATTACATGAAATACAAGACCCATTTAGGTTGCATTTGTTAACATCTAAGAAATATCCCAGTATTGACCATGGCTTTGCACTTTTTACTGAAAGAGTGATTGATGATTACATGATAGTGTTAGATAAGACTATTCTTAGATCACATACAAATTTTTATAACTTTTAGAACAAAACATCCAAAGTAAGCCTTTTGAGAAGTGTCTGAGGTTGTTAGTTAGGATTTCAAGGGAGGGCCTAGTGACTAAAACATCTACATGGTCCATCTTATTACCCACTACCTTTGATTTATTAGCATTCATTTCATTGAATAGCACAATAATAATAGGCTCCTGTCTCTTTTTTGCATCCCCCAGAATATCCTAGAGATTTTTAAATTTATATTTATATTTATATTGATTTACATGTGTGTGCATGCATGCACATGGCACACATGTCAGAAGAGGAGCTCCCGAAGTCTGTGCTCTACTTCACCTCCTTTGACACAAGGTCTCTGCTGCTGCTAAAGAACACCAGTCCAGCTGGCCTGAGACCTTCGGAGTCCCTTGGCTCTGTCAACCTACTTGTAAGTCTGTTTGCATTCACATCCACGTGTAACTTTGCATACAGATTTACATGAGTGCACCACTTTGTGCATCCGGCATTCCATGGGTACTAGAGAAACAAACCTGGGTGGCAGGCTTTGCAAGCAAGTGCCTATAATCAGTGAGCCATCTCCCAGCCCCTATTCTAGACTCTTGAGGAAGTAAATTGATGTGCATTAAACATTTATTCACTGCGTTAGGACATAGGCTCTCTTATCTAAAGTAATTTATATAACTATCAATTTAATAAAATTTCAATTCATACTGAAAATTAAAATACATTCATGTACTTCAAACATTGTATTTTAGTGGACAAAATGTATATCAATTTCCAAGTTCAACTCAATGTCTATTAAGTATATCCAACCTTTTGACATTGCAACATGATGCTGTCATTTTTAAAGTTCATGGTCTATAATTACACAACTGAGTTACTAAAAGAACTTCAAAATCCTCATAATATTTTAAGTAGTCATATAAAGAATGATTTTGTATTGGGCTACACTCATAGCTATCTGGGCCATATGCAGCCCACAGATTATGGATTGAATAGCCTTGGAAGATTTGCACAGCTTTATGTATAAACAATTCACAGAGTTAAAAAAAATTCCCATTTCATTTTCTTTAAAGTGAAGTAAAAACTTAGACTCCTGTGCACGTCAAATATAGAACCAGAAGCAATTTTCCTTTGATTTGTTAAGGATTCTTGCATAAGGCTAATTTAATCAGAACTACTAAACAATTAACCCTGGTAGCAAGGATGAAAAAAGTCCAACCAGAAGCAGTTTATTGAAGGAAAGGTTTTATTTGCAGCTTATACTTTTAAGGAGAAGCTTCATCGTGTGTGGAAAGTATGTCAAGAGCAGACAGCTAGATGAAATGAATTAGCAATGAAAATAGAGAGAGAGCAAGCTCACTATGAACCCCCAGTGGGGCTAGACTAATAAACCTCAAGGCTTGACTCCAGTGGCACACCTCCTCCAGCAAGGATCAACCCCAAAGACTCCACCAGCTAGGGATTAAATAGGAGGATTAATCACAAACACATGAGGCCACGGCAGACTTTCATACCACCTCCACAAATGTTATCACGTTTTCCAAATTCAACTTTATCATATTAGAATTTTCTTCATTTTAAAATTCCTACTTCATTGTGTGATAGAATACTTGATTAATGTCAAAATCATAGTAACTCATTTGTTTGCTTTTTTTCCCTCTTCACTAAATCGTATGCTTCATAAGGTAGCTCACACATTCATCAGTTTTAGGCATCAATCTCTTTCCAAGGCAGGGAGTCATTTTTAAATGGATGAAAGTTAACTGGCAAGTAGGACTGGAAGCAGACACAATAGACTATGCTGTGCACAGTAAGCCAATAACTGAGAGAGAATACAGGGACAGCCTCAGAGCTAAGAGCTTTCAGTTTGCATCAGACATCACTCAATATGTAACATGAGGGCAATGGAACTGTCACTTCATCTAGCAGATGGTTGGAGGTTCCTGAAATCACAGTGCTTCCCAATATCTAGCTCATCAAAGCATCATGGAAAATTATATTGCTTAGGATGTTAGAATAAATGATCCAATACAAGAGTCCTGGGGGCTCCAGCTGTCCATGTCTCTGCCCAGCCATCTTCTGGGCTGAAGGGATCAATAACCCATCAGTAAATACTCACTCCAGGCTGGGAAGCTCTGCTTCACAAGCTTCTTCTGTTATGACAGCTCATAGAGGGACCCAGATGTGTCACCTACTGGACTGCTGGTCTTGCTGTAAATAGTAGAACACTGTGATAGCCTGACCAGGTTCTCATGCCTGCTGGCAACTGACACCTTAATGGCTGACCCCTTCTGTGAAGCAGCAGCAGAGTTACTGCCTGCTGAAGGCTATCTACAAAAAATGTGAGCTCAATGGAGAAATCTGCTCTGGCTTCCCTCAGTGTTCCACATACTGCTAGCATTTTTCTCATTAATTCAGACTCACTTGGGAAACTATGCGAAATGCAAATATAATCAAATGTGTTCAAAGGGAAGAAAAACATCGAAATAAATCATTCTAAAAGACATGTTGACTTCATTTAAGCCTGAAGTATCAGCATGCAGTCATTATAAATATTAGTTATCCGAGGTAAACTTTTTAAAACATTGATAAGAGAGTGATGCATGCACCCCATAACTAATATCACCATGTAAGGAACAGAGAGGGGAAAGTGAATAAAGTATTCATCAAAGGAAAGGTAAGAAACTAAAGAGGAATATTAAAGGCAAAGCACATTTGTAAGACAGTGGTCAGGAGCATCCTCAGGATTCAATCACTAGTTACCTTTAAGAGCAGATAGTGCAGGGTGGTAAGAAAGGAACCTTGACCTCCCAAGTCTAGACAAATAAGGAATATAAAATGAGACAGCCTATATGTGAGACTTCAGAAGCCAAGATCTCCAAAGCAGAATCAGCCCTAAATTTAAGACAGTGAAAGAAATGTTAAATGAAGGAATGTCCATGAACCAGGGACAATACAGTGCAAAGAGTGAACATGTAGACAGATGAAGAAGGCAAGAGGAGAATAAGAATAGCTCTATGCGATAGCATGAATCAGATTAAATTTTGGTGCAATAAAAAAGAGAAAGAGTTGGTACCCTTGACTCTGCATGAGTTTTCCAAATCAGTAATCCACACGAGTAATTTGGGTATATTGAAGGATGGAACAAGAAAAAGAGGAAAAAGATTCCCTGATGTAATTTGGCTGGGCCTGGTTGGCAGTCCTGTTAAGACAGCATTAGAATTATTTTGGACATGATTTATATTCATATTGGAAAAATCATTAGCCTTTGATGGTAGAGGAGATGATGATGCATCCTGGAAGCAGTCAAACAGTTTAAAGATTATTTGCACAAGACCTAAGAAAGAGGTTGTGGTTCCCAGGCCTCACACAGACTCCTTGGTAGCAGCAAAGGTCCTTTCCAAGGACCCTGCAATTTCATCATAGATTCTCTGTATGAGCCCTCCTCATCTTCCCAAAAACATCCTGAAGTACTTCCTCTCCTTTGATCTTTCTAAAATGAAACTATGATCACATTATTGACTCTTTGCTATGTAACAAGCCACACTAAAATGTCACAAACAGCAGCATTTATTTATCTCATGAATGCATGGAAGACAATTGGGCTGGGTTGTATTCAATAGTACTTCCAGTAGTCTCAGCTGGACGCATTCAAATGTTTGTTGCCTGCTGGACTTTGAAGGCTTCATGCTGATGTCTAACAACAGACTGGAAAGCATCTGGGTTTGGCTGCTTTATGTCCCTCTCCTACCAGAATGACTGGCAAGTGACGCTTCTCTTCTTCCAGGTCTGAGTACTGAACTGCTGTGCTTTCAAGGGCAAGGTTCTGCATTGCTTCTTTATGAAGCTTTAGCTTATTCTACATAGCACATATTCATACTAATTCTCAGGCATTCCACAATCCATTGTACACACTTTTAATAATTCATTCAGTCATAGAGACACTTGATAAATGCATCCTAGTAACGGAATATCTGAATGCGTAGTTGTCTTTCAAATCCTCCAAAATTCAGGACTGACCAAGGAGACCATCACTGGGTCATTTCACTCCCAAAATGAAAAGGAAGTTTCCGATAGCATTGAACATATCAATCCTTTTAGTTCCATCCAGGACTTTGTAAAATACATCACATATAAATCAGTTGAGTTCTGTGATTTGTCTTAAGCTGTAGTACAAGTAAATAACTAATGAATCATTTTCCAATGGATCAAAAGTATAAGGTAAATTATTAACATAGTGACAGCAAATGCAGTAGCAAAATGTAATACATATTTAAAATATCTTAGCCAGGCCTTTAGAAAATGATAACTAAGCTGTAATTTTGTAAAGGTTAAGAAAACTGATGCAATAATGAGACTGAGCCCAGCCGGCACAAAGCAGCAACAGAAAGTGAGCTCTTCTCCAAAGAAAATGTATACCATTGAAGACTAGTAGAGTTCCACCTCTCTACTGACCTAGCCTGTATATGGTCATGATTTCTGAACAATATGAGTAACTTCTTGATGGAGTTGTAAAGCAAATTAAAGTTGGTAGGTTTATTGTGTTTTGTTTTTTCATTTTTTAAGAAAAACTTTAACTGAATTTCTAATGTCTCTTCTTTTGGTTTTAGTATGAAAACAGCTGTTGTCTGGCACATGGTAGTCTCTTCCCACAAATTAGAATACTTGATTATCTACTATAAAGTATATCCAAGAACTCAGTGTTTCCCTGTTGCAACAACTCACTGGGTATATATCTCATTCATGAGTCAAATCAACATGGGTGTGCAATAGTAATTCTAGCACAGAATTCTTGAATAGCCTCCTACCATGAAAGCTGCCCCAGCTCGAATCTAAATGAGGCATATCACTGTCTTGGCTAGCTGGAAAATTGAGGGACAAAATAAGAAGACTCTATTTCTAGAGTAACTAAGAATTGTCTAAAAAACAATTCCTAAAAAAGAAGAAACCAGGCATAAATTTTTATCCCAATAAAGCAAAATATGAAAACAGAAAAGCCTTGGTTATGAGAGGAGATGGAAAATCTTGAGCATGTTAAGCTCTATTGATTTGGATCTGACCAAAGGAGATCCATGATTCATGATCATTGATTAGGATCATGGCTCCATGAATCCATGATCTCATGATCCATTCAAGGCAGTATCTGACTCATAATTTTGACTTCTAAAAAGTATTTAAAACATTTCTGAACTCATTTCTAGTGAGTGAACAGAAGTACCTCCCCAACCTATTGCAAATCATGGTTTTGTGTCATCATCTTCTGTGAGAGTATCTACCAGAGCTCAGCTCTGGGTGCTGTCTGGGATCAGTAGCATGGCTGTACCCCTCTTTTTCCAAATAGTTTCTTCAAATATGGCCACTGGAATCACACAAGGAGCATTCTAAGAGAGAAAGGCACAAATGTCAGGTGTGTAATGGCTCAGCCTCACGTGACTCCATCTTTGTTGCTACTGCATTCTTTCAAGGAAAAGAAATCAGGAGGCCAACTCAGAATCAAAGAAAATAGATTTCTGAGTTGTTCTCCTGATTTATTTTCAGTGAAAAAATGCAGTAGCAATGGGCAGTATGTAGGGGACAGAAAGGAGGGAAATGAGGACACATTCACAAGATTTGCTCATACAATGTATAAACTTATTCACAATGAAGATATTTTTAAAAAAGAAAATAGAAACAGAACATCCAATGGAAAGTGAGGCAAAGATCTCATCCGTCTCTACCAAAGTATGAGATTGCCCCAACTCTGGGATTGGACTGCCATTGGTCCTGTAAACTGTCTGTAGCTAGTAAAGTCTGGGAAGATTCAAATGATAAAAGTACTTCTAGAATACATCCTTATCTCCCACTTATACTGCACTATTTATGTAACTTATGCCCAGCATGACCAGTGTCTTCATACAAAAATCTCAGAGAAAATTCTCTGAGCCCAAAACTGCCCTGAAGAACCTTGTCTATTAGTTCCTTGTTGGCTTTGATTCTCTACTTGTGAGTTCTGTCTCTATCTTTTCTAGCTGTCATCAAGACCTCTTGGAAAAACTACATTGAAGTACTAAATGCATTCATTCCATTTCTATAGTCTTTCCATATTTAAATTCTGAGCTCTTCCTAATTAATCTGTCTTCTTGACTGTCATTCCTTTTCTATCATTCAGAAATTAGCTTTTGCTGACTTCAGCACAACAATAATTTTAATACTTTATTAAAAGAATGCATCACAGTCCTAAACATCAAGGAAGATTCACTGAGGCTCTGGAAGATAAGGAGGAATCAAGTATATGTTAAAAAGATTAGCATGAAGGGAACCAAATGACAAGCAGAATCATAGATGAAATCTTGCAGGTAATGAATTCCCTAAAACATAATGCCACACACCCCAATGGGTAATGACATGGCAGAGAAGACAGAGAAAACACTGCAATCGTGCTTTGATAGACATTTATAAAGGCATTTTTGGGTTTTGTAAGGCACCAGGTATCAGCCAGCCAGGATTTTCAGAAAATCCTGCAAGAAACCATTCTACTGTGAGCACCACATCTTGGTCTGCTGCAGGTGGTCCTGACTGCTGGAGGCTACTGTTGGCGCCCTCAGTCTGAATGTCTTATCTGATTCTTTACATCACTGGAAGATCATGGTTCCTAATGTAGAACAGTTGTGCTATCATCTTATCTCTTAAGTCTACTGACGTTTCAAAATGAGAAGAAATATCTGGCCTTTTCAACTTCTTTTTTTAAAAACTTTTTATTGGCTTAAAATTACATGTATTAACACAACAATATGCTCCCTATCATAGGTTCTTAGATAAAGCCATTGAATCCATGATGACATTCCCTCATATGCATTAGTTATTCTCCCCCCCCCATGACTCTTACATTCTTTCCGCCCCCTCTTCTGCAAATTTCCCTGAGTCATAGTGGGTGAGTTTATATTTTGCATAGTTATTAGTTTTTTTTTAATATATATTTATTGTCCATAATGAGTTACATTATTTAGTGGGCAAACCATGCGTTGTTATCCCGAATTCCCCGCTTCCCCCCTCCCCCTCCTTAAGAGTCTGTAGATTTGTATTTTGGACAATTTCGGGCGCCATTGGTGCCTCTCTCCATTGTCCTTCCCCAGGTTATCTGCCTTGCTGTGGAAGTAGCTCTTTTGCTCACCATCTCAATTCCTTAGAGGTTGTGTTAGGGCTCTAAATGATGAGTTTGAGGTGAATGGTCTCCTGCTTGGGTATCTCCCGTCAAGTCAGGTCCCTTTGGTGGAGTTCGGTTGTCCCCGGTTCACATTGCTTTCTGAAAAATACAAACAGAGTCTCCAGCGGAGAGTGAGATCATTATTGGTCAATTGGGACACTGCTATATGGCACAGACAAGCAAGTCAAGAAGTGCCCATATGTGCAATAGTGGCACCCAACCTTGGTGGGTAATCATCAGCTAGCTAATTGTCTATGAGATCTGCTTAGAGGCAGGGAACCCCTGACTGGTAAGGGGACCCAAGGCAACCTTGAAGGGGACCAAGAACCCCATCTGCGTGAGAAAGTCCTCACTAACCATAGGTCCTCAGAAAGGCTACACACACCAAACACTCACCAACTCAGCTTCTTTTTAAAAGTCTGTCAGAGTCTCATCCATATTCAAAAAAAAAACTGTTCAAATACAAAGAGGAGTCAGCTGTTAAATAACCAAAACATCACAAATAGACCTCTATATAGATAAGTTCTACATCCTTGAATTCAACTCACGGTGATGGAAAGTATATATATGGGGGAAAATATTGCCTCTGTGCTAAATAGGTAGTCATTTTTCTTAACATTATTCTTTAAAAGTTATAGTATAACAACTATTTACATAAATTTTGCATTGTATTTGGTATTATAAGATAATAGAGATAAGTAATGGGAGAAAGTACGCGCCTAGATGTAAACATTACACCACTTTAAGGGACTTGAGTATCTGAATTTTGATATCAGTGAGGAGTCCTGTAATCAAAACCCCATGGATACTATGGGACCACTGTATTTTCCATAGTGTTCATACCATTATAGTACAAAAAAAAAAAGATAATGAGTTAGTATGGAGGAAATTCCATGTATGTAGAAGTCTTAAAACTTACATGATATATACACCTAATGTTAATCATTATAGTTTGAAATCTTTCTATAATACATCATAAATTTTCATACTCACTGAAGTTACAAAGCACAACTTAAACTTATGTCACTAGAACCATTAGGAACAGCAATGATATCCTGAGGTGTAATAAGTACGGAGATACTGAAAGCCCTCTGTGACCACAATTAAAAGGTCAAAAATCCCAACATTCTGTTTT
The DNA here is from genome assembly GCA_004024765.1 of Zapus hudsonius. Taxonomy (NCBI): domain Eukaryota; kingdom Metazoa; phylum Chordata; class Mammalia; order Rodentia; family Dipodidae; genus Zapus; species Zapus hudsonius. The sequence goes on along the minus strand of PVHP010008051.1, from coordinate 14,599 downwards.
ACACATTTCCTTTTTAAGAGCCAGTTCCTCATTGTGCTAAGTTAAAGCTCATGTGTGGTATGTGCCTTTGGTCTACCCAGTGGTTTCTGTACATAAACTCACTTGGTTGATGTTTTAAATATTCAAGAAGCATGGACTAGTGATTCTTGTGCTTACTCATTCAGGTTGTCCAGCTATCCTACTGACTTGGGAAATGCCCAATGCATGAAGAGAGAATTTTCTTTTTGTTAAATTTATTTTTTTTATTTTGATGATTTCATACATATATCTAATGTATTTTGTTTATATTCACTATTGTTGTCCTTTCTTATTCTTCCTCTCTCACTGAATCCCTTCTTCCCAATTAATCTTCTTCCTACCTACATATCTTTCTTGTGACCCACTAAGTTACATTAACTAAGTGATAGGGAGTTATTTAAGGAAGTCTGGACAATGTACTAGAGCCAACTGAAGAATGTGACCATTAGTTAATAGCCAATCGGGGAGAAGTGGGGTCTTGTGAGCCCTTCACCAGTTCATGATGGCATGTTGACAGGCTCAGTCTTGTGCAGAACACCTCAGTTTTTATGAGTTCATGAGTGTAACAGCCATGTCATGTCCAGAAGATGGCATTCCACAGCACTTCTCCCCTTCCATCCAACATTCACCATGCTCTCTGAGCCATGTAGGAGTGGTATGTCCTACCTAGGGCTGAGTACACAATTGTCACTTATTTTCAGCTCTTTTTCCAGCTATGTTTGCTGTATTAACCTCTTCCCAATGAAAAAAAGAAATTTCTCTGAAGGAGGCTTAGAGTTCTACTTATGGGCACCAACAGAAATATATAGAATGCAACTTTATCAACTATACATTTAGCATAACAACAGTAGCAGCCTACCCTCCATCCAACACCTTGGGCCTACAGCCTTCCTATTCACAGGACATTGACCAGGTTTACAGCATGAATTTCTGCCTGAGGAGTGCAGATGCAGACCTCCAATCTTAGCAGAAAGTGGATGGTCATCCCCATAAAAGTCATGCAACTATTGTACAAGTGGAAGCATCTTGCCTGGTAGGCCATTTGTAGAGTTTACAGTGTCCAGAGATCCAGAGATGAGTAAGGCTGCTGACTTTCCCCAGTCCCAGCAGCCCGGCAGCATCCTCTGGAACTCTGAAAGCTGGTCAACAGGAGTTTTTCCTTGATATCCCTAGGTCATGCAAGTGAAGTACATGGTATCTTCTGCAATAAGAACTTATCATCAAGTTTAGTGGGCAACCAAGAGCAAAGGCAAAACTCTATACTGTTTTAAGGGACTCTGTACACTTCCTGAGCAGCAACTTAATGGGTGATAACTCGACCTTTGCTCTGGGATTTTCATCATGCTCTCTATGAGGAGATTTATAGACATGATCTCACGGGATCTTCACAACTCACTGGGAATAGCTTTTGCATAAAGAAAAAAATATCTAAGGCTCAAAGGTACTATAACAGATTATGAACTACAGTCACTTGATATATAGTTTATGGCTAAATTTTTGTCTTATTTAATGAAAAAAGTTACATAAAGATATTTTGGAACATCAAGCCATGTCACACAAGCCCGTCTTCCTGAATCACCTGAAATGTTCACTCAGAAAATCCAGCCTCCATGACAGGTCCCCAAGGTGTTCATGCTGGGTTTGGTCATGACAAGAGTGCTAAGCACTGCCATGCTGAGCTCAGCATTCCAGCCACATCCAGCATGGTGACAGGTGTGAGAGAAATCATCAAAGTCACCTAACAGCAACCCATCTAACACCTGGATACTGCAGTGAGATAGCCTGAGTCACATAGAGCTGAAGACCCCCCAACTACGCCCACCTGAATACCTGACGACAAAACCAGGAGATACCATAAAAGCCACTGGGTTTAGGGATAATTGTTCACAGAAAATAACCAGGAAAGGCATGTAATGCCTTGATTGGTTGTCTTAGCTAACCCAAATTCTAATTAGATGTTAAACTCACCCTGTTCTCATGTCATCAAGGTAGTGTATCACCTCTGTATGTAATAGTTTTACAGTGAGAAAATAAGTGTATATCTATTGTACATCTATTTATTTTTAAATAGACATCAAATTTTCTGTTAACTTTAAAATCTGATTTTAATAAGAATTTACATTTTAAAGTACTACATATTTTTCTCATGATTTTTTTCATTCTTGTAACCAATTCATTAGGCTAAATCTTGTTGTTTCTATTTTGTGAGAGATGGGATCTACAAATAAGTAAAACTGTGACTTAAATAAAGGTTATGTGAGTCTATTATGAACACTCTTACCAATAAATTAAAATACATTTCATCTATACCATAGTTTTTAATAACAAAAATTTTAAGACAAAATAATCTATATTCTTTTTGGATTCCAGTGGACAGCTTAGTGTTATTGCTATTTTTGTGCCAAAATAAATCTTCAGCATGAAGAAGCAGAAATTTATGCCAAAGAAGTTAATGTTGTTACTTCCAGTTTCAGTTCTTACTTTAAATTGTATAGCATCCCACTTTTCTAAAGTTGTGCCTCTCTCTGCTAAAGGGTGCGGTCTTGCTACTTAACAGAGAAATTCTGAAAGCATTTCTATCAGCAAAACTTCCATTATTCTCTTCAAATGTTTATGTATATGATGGATCCTACTTGCTGAGCACTATGAAACCAATAAATGACTTAGATAACTATAAAGATCCATTCTCTAAAGTGTCACATATTATACCCTGAACTCCCATCTGTAATTCTTTTAAGTGCTTTTATTGGTTATATTCTGGCTCCTGTTACCAGAGTGTCTCTGCTTTCTACCCTACCATGATCTGAACAAGAACTACCATGAAGTCCAACTTTTAGGAACTCTACAGTGCTTTCTTGGACTTGATGGACTAGGACCCCTGAATCTGTGAACCAAAATCAATCTTCCCTCCCTAACATTGTTTCTGTCAGGTAATGTGGTTAGGTTGTGGTTAAAACAAATATTAGAGTTAAGACAGCAAAGTCCAGGAAGATTGGAAGCTGGGTATGAGATAGCCAAGTTCAACAGACAAGAGGAAGGGTAGGGTTCTTGGAAAAATAACAAAGATGGCTCCCATGAAGCTCCTCCCCAAGGAGCATATCCAAGCTACCATTGACCTTTCCCCTCATAAACTTTTACCTTAATGGGTAGTTACATGTTTTCAGCTCTAGTACATCAAATTGTAACAGAGTTGTGAGCAGGAAATTTCTGGGGAAAACTCTACTAAACAGACTACCCCTAGATTAGCCCTGGACAGAGATAAAAAATGGCACACAATGACCAGAATCCAGAGTCAGGGTAGCACTTGGTCGTTGCCTATTGGCACTAGCAGCCCTCAACTCTGGAGGAGCTACTGCTTTCTGTATTTGCGTCCTCACCTGCTATAAGAGTTTGAATGGAAATAGCCCCATAGCCTCAAGAATTTTTGATTAATCTTCCTATGCAATCTTCAGCTGGTGAGGTGGAGACCTGCTGGAAGACATGTGTCATTGGGGTGGGGGGCAGATCTTGAGTCCAACCCTAGGTGTGTCCAGAGTCAGCTCATGCCTATGATCTCTCTGCTGTGGACGTGTGATTAAGTGAGCTAGTTTCTTCAACTATGATGAAGCTTCCCCTGGAATCTGTAAGCCTGAAATAAATGTTTTCCTCCCATAAACTGCTTCTGGTTGGGTGTTTGTCTCAGCAATGAGACGGTAACTGCAAGACCTGCTAAAAGGAAACTTTGATTACTTGTTTGCACTGTGTGAATTCCTGTGTTCTTGTGTGAATTCTCCTTCTGGTCCCTAAACCCCCAAACTGTCACCAGGGTTGGGATCAGAGGGGATGTAGGTAGGAGTAGGCATATCTCCCTATCCCTACACAGCAACATGGAAGCATCCAGTAGGCATTCATTTTAAAGGTTTCATGAATTACCTTATGACTTGTCAAAGCATGCATGAAAGAACAAATTCTAAATAAATTGCAATGGCATTCAGTCTTTATTTGCAGTCTGCCAGAGGTGATCAGACAGTCACTACTAATCTCTCAAATCCTGCCTCATATGACACAAATAACAAATATAATGTTTCCTTGTACAAGTAAAACTAACCCAAACTTAATAATATTCAGTTTGCATTGTACTGAGTACCTTACTGTGAATAGAAGACTTAGGATATATTTAAGTAAAAAGACACAAAGAAAATTTCTAAAATGGCAGAAAGAAGAATTGGGCATTTCCTAGGTAATTGACAAAGATGGTCACCCAAAAGTTGTAAGTAATAATTCAATAAGTTTGATTGATGTCCTACGGGTATTTAAAAAATGGCAGATGCAAGCAACAAAGAAACTATTTCATAAGATGCTGAGTTTATATGCTCTTACCTCCCTCTACCCTGGCAAAATCTGCTGGGTTATGGAACATTCATCAGTATTAATTCTTGGACCTTAGTAATCATCAGTTACTCATCTCTAATTGAAAATTTTCTCTTTAAATTTTCTCTTTTTATCCTTATTACATTTTGGACCAATTCATATACTTTTCAAAGCCAATTTGGACCTTGACCAAGCAAATATAGATTTCATTATAGAAACTAAATATGAATTTCTCTCATTTTTCAGAGTGCCACACAGTAATTTCAGTAATGCTCTTTATTCCTGGATAAGAAACTTTCTTATATACTTGTAAGTATAAACATCAGCAAAAAATATGGTAAATGGAGATATGCTATTGTATTGAAAATGCATTTGCTGGCTTCACTTCTTTCTTGTGTTTAGCATTGTTGTTTTTTAATTATGTTATGATGCTATATTTCAAGTGAAAGTTAGATAACTTTTATTGTGTCAAAAATATTCAAGTGTCTACCTTATAGCTATTAAAAATATACCTTTATACATTTAGTGCCAAATATTTTTCCTTTAAAAAAACTTTAAAAGGAATAACAAAATGGAAAAAATGTATACATGTAAAATAAAAACTAAAAAATTCTAATTAAGAAAAATAGACAGGGGTGTAGCTCATAGATAAAGTACCTCTCTAATATTTGCGAGGCCTTGGGGTTAACCCCAGTACTAGAAAAGAAAAGAAAAAAAAAAGAAATTAAAACACCATGTAACAACAGTACAATAAAAATTGTATCATTGGGATACATGGGAAGATGACTCCATGGATAAAACACTCACTGCACAAACATAAGGACCTAAGTTCAGGCTTCCCAGAATTGAGGTAAAGCCAGTTATGATAACTCACATCTGTAATCCCAATGCTCCTACAGAAAGATGGGGAGCAACTGGAGAACCTCTGGAAGCTCAGGCCAGCAAACCTGGAGAAAGCAGCTGCAAACAGGAGACTCTGTCTCAAACAAGAAGGAAAGCAAGGACCACGCAGTGGTCATCTTCTGACCTCCACAAACCTTCTGTAACATGTATGTTCACACTCACATACACACACAGTGATAAAAAAAAGTTTTATTGTTTAGGTACACACATATCAATCTCTGGGCTTCTAGTCTCGGTGTGCTTCTGTATAGACTGAAGTTTTGAAGCATTCATTGATTTTCCTAAAGTTACAAAGTTTGGATCAAAGCTTTAAGATTATCTTGACATAACTAGGAATTCACAAGTCCAAAGGAAAATACACTGTAAAGGAACAGATTAATTATATATATATATATATATATATATATATATATATATATATATCAACACGATATGGACAGATCGAAAGTACTGAATGGCCTTTTTCCATACGTTCTTTTTTATTTTTTTGTTATTATCACAAAGAAACAAATGCATAAGATTAAAATGTTAAATAATTCATAGCCTATGCTTACCCATCAACAACCATTCCTCAAAAAGAGACAAGCTCAAACTGTTTGTATTTGAGGTTGTTCGGGCATCCTTGCATAGCTCAATAATACTATATGAATATTTATTTACTTAGCAACATTAGGCATTATATATTGACTTATTATTACTAAAATATATTTTGTCTTTTACAAAAGCCACCTTCCTAAAATCCCCTTCTTCCTATCTCCCTATTAGGCCCACCTCCTAATGTTATTAGTCTTCTGTTTTTTTTTAATTTTCTATTTGCATTTAGTTGTTAAGTATTTTTATTATGATCCCATAAAAAAGCCAATTAATGACACTGACTTTTAATTTTATTGTTCATTATTGACTTTCACTGATCTTGTAATCTCTTAGTCTGAAGCTCTCTTCCACTGGAAAATTTTCATAAATATTTACATGGAAGCTTCTTTTGCTTCAGCCCATCAAGATAAAGGCATTCATTGAATTTCTGTTTGCCATAAATGTTGAGTTATCTTGCTTCCAGTCAGTCACTCTCTTGCCCACTTCTTTCTTATAATTTTAAAAGCATCTTATTTTTTATTGTCATATTAATGATGTCTTAGAAGGAAAGGATATGTGTCACATAACTCAATCTGCAATCTTGAAATAGAAACTAAAATTATTTCTTCCCCTAGAATGTTTAACAGAAATAGTGTAAGACAAGTCACAAATACAATGCACTCATATTTTCATGTAGAAGACACAATGCACTATGGAATTCTGTAGGTTTTTCAAATTTCAGTTGCTATGACAAACAAAGTGGATTAGTTTCTAGTATAAATCAGTGCATGACTAGCATGGCTTAAGGCAATGCAGAATGTAAAACATAAAAATAAATGACTCCCCACTCGCTTTCAAAACCACCAGCAGAAGGCAAACTGAACTTTTAACACAATTTTTAAAGTTTATAGATAGGAGAATATCCTGGATCTGAATTAAACAGCAGCGTCTATCTATATATTTTAAATGATTGAATAAGTGGAAGAGAAACCTGGGAGATGAAAGGTTAGCTTGGAGGAGTGAATTGTGAATGGTAAGAACGAGAGCAATGAAAGAGACAAAAGGACTGCATCAAACCCCTCACTGAAGAAAGGAATGTGGAGAGGACCAGGGCATAAGGGCAGCTCGTCCTCATGGGCACCTGAGAGGCTGGGATGTTCAGGTTAGAATTTGTATGAGCCACAGAGATAGGAGACCATTTTCCAGAGGTCCACATGCTCCCTGGAAAATGTTCTGACATCATCAACTAAGGAACATAATGACAAAATAACATAAATCAGTATTGGGCTATAATGCTATTCAAACAAAATTTAATACTAACTGTAAAAAACTAAAGACTTAGTAGGTGTGACAATGTCCACACCTGAGAATGCATTGCTCTTGTCTCTAGTGGTAATGGAAAGGTTTAGGAATTGTTGTTATGATTTTATTTTAATGAGTTACACAGTAGGAACCCAACAGGTAACATGAATGGACTAAATGAGGTAGCTGTAACATCTCAAGCTAGAAATAGTGAAAGCTCCTGTGGAGCAAGAACCTACAGATGGAAACAGGAATGCAAAGACTAAGTTATTGCAGGTGATGATCACATCACATTTGGCATATGATTCCATTTGAGGACCATGTAAGATGTCTGGAAAACCCATAAGGTATTGTGATGTCATTGATGAACTGTCAGAACGAGGTTTAGAAAGTGACATTTTTGCTACAGAATCACATTGAAGCTAATAAATATTAACTCGGAAATGTCTGCTCTGAGAAAAGAGAATTGAGGAAGGTGGAGAGAGTAATAGAACATGTGAAGTGAAAGCAGAAATGAGATGATTGGGGATTGAAGATGGCAAATCGGAGGGAGGAGCTTGGGGGAAATAGGAAGAAGGTCAACAAAATTATGTGTGAAAATGCCATAACTGAGCCGATTACTTTGTACTCAAAAAATAAACTAAATAAAATTAATTTTTAATTAATAAATTTATACTTTGTTCAAAGTTGTGCACTGAGTTTAAGCTACATCAGTGAAAGCAAAAGTCCCTGCCTTTGTGAGAATTAGAGTCTAGCAGATGCATACAACAATGTATGAGCATAATAAATGAATGGATGGATGGAATTCTGCAGACTGATCTTAGTAAGATAACTGAAATAAATGAAAGTTGATGTCCTTAGGAAGACATAATGATATCAGAAATGAATGGCTTGATTTGTGTCTATAGAATAATTCCATTAGTATTTTGCAATTAATCTTCTTACTGGGAAGTTTGACTATGTATGAAAAGTAGAACACCTCTAGAAAGTATAGTCAGATGCTGTAGGTGAAGGTTATGGGAGGAGGAGGCAGTGAGGATAAAAAAGCCCCTTTCTGTCCTGCAGCAAGGAGCAGACAGGTGTAAACCATCAGAGCTCAAAGGAACACTAAGCTAACATTGAAGTGCTATTACATAGGAAATTTGATTATGTATATTGTAAGATCAACAATGCCGCTTTGTAGTAATTAATATTTATAAAATCTAAAACAATCTATTATCTTCCTGTCTCTTGTCTCATCATGGTTACCACTTGGGTTAAGACAGAAATATTTACTCATCCAATATCTAAGGTGCCATGTAAATAAAACTCTTATAAAATAAGGAATGTAGCTTTTCCTGGGAAGGAATATTTCAGTGGAATTCAAAAGAAAAAAACAAGATTTAAAATAAAAAGTAGCAGACTGGGCTACAATCCTAAACTACTATTTAACTATAATTCTTTAACAAAATGGAAGCTTGATTTCATCTTCTCGTTTAATATGTATTAACTCAAAAATGCCTACTCTGTTTTAAGATCTAGCAGCATGAAAAATATCAATGAAAACACGAATATTCCTCCTTTATGGGACTCTGGATGAGTAATAAAAATGTGAATGTAAGTAACATCTAAAATGAGGTGGGTGTTGGAAAAAGATTAAAATTGGAGTAGAATAATGGTACTTGTGGTTTCTGATGTTAAAAAAAATGAGTCACTGTTGAATGAAGTTGTAAGGACAGTCCTCATTGAAAAGGTGCCATCTGAGCAGACACTTCAGGTCAATGTTAGCAGAACTGGTAAACTGGTGTAGGAGATTATAGTCTCATGTTACCCATGGGACCAAACTTTGGTCCTGATACAATCCAATTCCTAGCCATAATTATTCAGAGGATTTACACTCAGAATTATCTCATTTTCTCACTATGGCTTATTTTTGTTGTAAAAGAGGTGAACCAAATCCAGAGTTAATTGGGTAATGATAGCAAGAGTTAAGGGATAGAGGCATTTAAAAAAAAAGATATTTTAAATTCCCTGAAGCCAGAAGGACTTCTGCCTCTTGATAAGGGAGATAAGAGACCAGTTCTACAGACATTGCAAAAACATGAAGGACTGCTCTTTAAAATGAAATTAGAAAGGGAAGAGGGGTCTAGAAATATGGGGTTATAATGGGTGGTGAAATCAAAACTTGGATTTTTGCTTCTTCTTTGCAGTTATAAGAGATGTATATGATAATATGTGTTCTTGGTTTTATGTTGGCAAGTCTAAGCAACAAAATAAAAGTGATTGAAATTTAAAAACCTAATTTTTTATCACAATAGTATGGCATTGGCATAAAAACAGATACATAAACCAATGAAACAAAAAATCTAGCAGTAAATCATGTATCTAAAATTAATTAATCTTTGGTAAAGATGTTGCAAACACATGGTGAAGAAAAAATTGTTTCTTCAAGTTTCAGTCTTGAGGAATATTGGATATACATGTGGAGAAAAATGACACTAGACTCCTTACTTTCCAGTAACATAAAAACAAAATTTTAAAGTCTGAAACCATAAAGTGACCAGAAGAAAATATATAAGAAACGTTTTAGAACATTGGAATGGACAAGGATTTTTTGGTAAGACCCATAACGAACCTAAAACCAAAATTAAAATACACAAGATTATATCAAACTAAAAAAAACTTTTCTGCTCAGCAAAGGAAGCATTCTAAAAAGTAAATAGATGATATACAGAATGGAAGAAGCTATTTGCAAACTAAGTGTCTGATAAAGCATATTCAGAATTTATCTATAACTCAAATAATTTAATAACAGAAAATACAAATAATAGTAAGCTGTAGATATTTCTCAAAAAAAAAACAGACAACAAGTGTATGAAAAACATGTTCACATCACTAATCATTAGGGAAATGTGAATCAAAGCCACAATGAGATATCACCTCACTCCATTTGGAATGGCTACTCTATGAAAGATGAAAGGTACACATATTCATTGATGTATGTGTAAATTCGTATAATCATTGCATTACACAATCTCAAAAGTTTCCTCAAAAACTTAACAGTAGAGCTGTGGTGGGATCCAGCAATCTTATTACTGGGCAAAGATAGATAGATAGATAGATAGATAGATAGATAGATAGATAGATAGATAGATAGATAGATATAGATATAGATATATAAAGAGAGAGACATATATATACATATATATATATCCCAAAGAAATAAAAGCAATATGTTGAGGAGTTCTCTGTGTTTCTATGTTTATTGCAGCAGTATTCACAATATCCAGGAAATGGAAATTCCCTTAGTTTCTACCAACTGATGAATCCATAAAGAAAATGTGGTATATATTCACAACGGGATGATTGGCTTTAAAAAGAGATGAAATCCTGTCATTTGCAAAAATATAAATAGAACTGGATGTCATCATGTGAAGTGAAATAAGCCAGGCACAGAAAGACAAATACCACATGATCTCACTCTTAGAAATCAAGAATAGAACATGGATTACTAGTGGCTGAGGAGAGTATGGGAAAGGAGAGGAGGAGAAAGGATGGTAACGAGGTATAAAGTTACTGTTAGAGGGGGAAACAACTTCTGTCATTCTACACAGTAGGAGAACCATGGAAAATGATAATATACTGTGCATTTCAAAAAGACTCCAGGAAAGGTTTTGGTGTGTTTCACTGTAAAGAAATGAAAAACATTTGTGGAGATAAACATAGTTACCCTAATTTAAACATTGCATAATGTGTAGCATCTTATTACTCCATAAATGAGTAAATTTTGGGTCCAGCTATAAATGATAATAAAAAAGAAAACCGCACTTTAAAAAAATAATGAATACATTGGATGAAAAGAACTATGTCTTATGTCTTAATCACTTCGAAAAAGCCTAACTATTATCACCTTGTGGGTTACAATTTTGATACATATGTTTTGAAAGGATACAGTCAGACTGGAGCATTCTGCATCCCCCATACCTGTGTCATTTTCACAAGCAAAACACATTCATTCTAGTTCAATAGCCCCCAAAGTCTTCCAACCTCAACTGAAAAGTCTAAAATGTAATATTTTATCTAAATTGGGTATGGTTGGTAGCTCAGGGTCCAAAGCCCAAGCCCACAGCCGTTTCTGCAGTGATCCCAATTCTTCAGTATCTGCCCGCCTCAGGTTGGAGGCCACAGATCCCCAGGCCTGGAATTCCACTGCTTAGGAATCTTCATAGGGTCAATCTTGCTCCCAAGGTTCCAGTGAGCATGACCTCATGAGGCTCTTAGCAGTGACCCTGCCCTAACCAGCCTCTAGAAAGCTGAAACTGTGATGAGAACTGGCTTTGGAGTCTTTTTGCCATTCCATTATCTTGGGCCAGAGGTCTTGATTTCTCTTGTGATGACCAACTAATCTCCTCCTCAGACAGTTATTTGACCACACTCTGCTCGTTTTCTCTCTCTCTCTCTCTCTCTCTCTCTCTCTCTCTCTCTCTCTCTCTCTCTCTCTCTCTCTCTGACTCCCTCAGGATTTTCAGAAGGGTTAGTCTGAGGACAAAGAATTTAAGCTATGCTTCCCATTTGATTAGCAATTTCATCTGTAAATAATTTCTTCCTTCTTGCATTTTAATATAAGTAGTCACAAGAAGAAAAGGAATACTTTAAAATTTTTGCAACAGTGTTTTCTCAGCCAAATGCCCCATTTCATTACTCACAAATTTGCCTTCCATACAACATAAGGGCATGAATGCATTTCTGCCAAAATGTTTGTCACTTTATAACAAGATTTGCCCTCCACTGTCCACGGTCATGCTCCTCATTTCCATTTGAGACATTCAGCAGCCACATTCCCACTGGTCCTCTGTGTAGATGTATCTAAGAAGATTGAGGTTTTCTGTACAACTCACCTGAGCCCACATCAGAACTGCCTTTAATCTTAAATGCGATACAGTGCATTTTTAGTATGAGCTTTGAAACTCTTCCAGCATCTACCCATTACCCTCATCCAATGCCACTTCAATATTTTTAGGTACTATTTAATGACAGCACTCCAAAACTCAGTAATATTTTTTTCAATTAAATAAAATACTTTTATACATTGTGTAATGTATATCACCCATTTATCATTTCTTTATTGTTAAAAAAACTTTCAAAAATCTCTACATTTCTCTAGCTTTTTGAAACATAAAGTATATTACTATTATCCAATTTATTTTCATTTTCTGCTCAGAATGTTATGACAAAATACAATGGACTAAATAGCTTATAAACAAAACAATTTATTTCTCATATTCCCAGAAGCCTGGAAGTCTAAGCTCAAGACATGGGAGACTCCATATCTGAGGGAGAAATTCCTGAATCAGAGACAACTGTCTTTTAGCTATGTATACATATTGCAGAATGAAGACAAGTTCTCACAGGGCTTCGTTCATAAGAACACATATGTCCTAAAATCACATCCCTCAGGTCTACCTTCTCATGCTATCAGACTGTGGGCCAATATTTCAGTTTATGGATGAGGGTTAGACTGGAGGGGAATAATTTCACACCTTAACAAAGGGAGACACAGGTTTCGTTCACAGATGGATACTAAACCAAAAGCAGGCTCAGGATGGATGTAGCCTTCTTTCATTGCTTTCTTATCACGGAGACAAAATACCCAAACAGAAGCAGCTTAAGGAAGGAAACGGGTTGTTTCCTGCTTATAGTTTTTTAATTAATTAAATTTTTAAGAAGGTTGTAGTATGTCCCCTTCACTGTCTCCCTTTCCCTGAGAGCCCTCTTCAATAAGGTTATTGGTATTCACTGGAGGGTAACTGGGGCCTCTGTCTCTGAGGGGAGCTGTGTCTCAGGTTGTTTGTACCCACCTTGAGGCTCATTCTGTCCTCCTGTCCTCTCCTCCACAACTGTCCCTGAAGCCTTGGTAGGTGTGTTAGAAGTTAGTGTTGACTTCTCTGCAGCCGCTGTATGTCTGCTATGATGTGTTTCAGTTCACCAGTGTTTGATTCTGCTGGCAGTTTTGAGGGCAAGTCTGCTATTGATGGGGAAACAATGGCAGGTGCAGAAGACAGTGTTATATCATCAACTCAGCCGAGAGGAAGTAGGAAGATATGAGTGAGGAATACTCACTATCGGTCTCCTTTTTAGGCAGCCCAAGAACCCAGCCCATAGGATAGCGCCAGTTAGAGTTGGTGCTCCCACCTCAACTAATCTAACCTTAAAAAAATCTCTCAAAGACATGATCAGAGATTTGTTTCCACAGTGATTATAAATTCTATCAAGGTGACAGTCAGATTAATCATTGTGTGGCCCATGTGGGAGTTTTCTCGATAACAATCATCATCATGATAAAGACTGTAAGCTGATGTTGACTAAATGTTATCTACTAATTTCCTATATGTTCTTCCTATATGTTGTTCCTATATGTGAAATGCAAATGATGGTCCTCACTTTGGAAATCATGAAACTCAGATCTAGACAAGTCCAGTATCTGGCCTAAATCATCACAGGCTATCTTAAGGAATGGGAATGATGAGAAACCAGTCTCATAAATCTGACTCTATAATTTGGTTATGATCAAAGAAAAACACACAGTAAATATGAAGATAGGGCTCTCCTGACATTTGTTTTGGCATTTGTAGTGCAATCTTCCTAATTTATTCTCTTTCTAGACCTATAGTGATCAAATATTTTTTCCTGAAACCACAGCTGTAGATAAAGTGTTTTTTTTTTAATTTGGCAGTGCATAACCCTTTACAACTCATAATCATCTTCTCAAAAGTAATATCAATTCAGAAAAGGTAGGATGACAAGGGGAGGATATTTCCATATCTTTGACTGGGAACTGTGTGGTTATAACTAAAATCAGAATTTTCTGCTTTTTATGTGTACATGACAGAAATTGTCATCTTTTAGTTGGAAGTTACTAAACATCAGCTTACAAACTCATATACATAATAAAGATGTCTTGGGACTGGGGAGATGCTCCAGGGGATAAAGCATCTGTCACACAAGCTATAGCACCAGCATCTTTAATTCCAATGTGCCTCTCCAAGCACATGCTCTGGCTATGTGCACAAATACCCCCCAACACACACACACACACACACACACACACACACACACACACACACACACACATGTGAATACACAGCAAAATAAAGAAGACTTAATTTTCCAAACTCAATTAATTGTCTCCTTTTCTTTGGGTTACAGGTAAGTTTAAGAATTTTGTTCATCTCAGGGAACTGAGCGGAAGAGGGGGCGGAAAGATTGTGAGAGCCATGGTGGGGGAGACGGTCCGGAGGCATAGCACCCATCAGTAACAACTCACTTGGGCCAGGAAGACCGGGATGAGTACTAAGATATACAGGATCCCTTGCCACAAGGACTAATACAGACAGCCCACGGAGGAGGATATACAACTGATCAGGGATGGGGAGGGGGGAATTGGGGAATTCGGGATAACAACGCATGGTTTGCC
>PVHP010008050.1:0-54545 GCA_004024765.1 Zapus hudsonius | reverse complement strand
CCTCTGCTAGGCTGGTTCCACTGCGCAGTGGCGCGCCCGGCTCCGGCCTCGTCACGTGGCCGTCTAGACACCCTGTCGCTTTAAAAAAAAAAAAGCGATTGTGTTTCGCAAACAACAGATCGGGTTTCTAAAAGCTATTTCAACCCCCCCAGCACCACCGCCACCCTCTCCAAGGTCTGCCGAGGGGTCCCGGGTGGGGAGGGGGTGGCGGGGGACCCCAAGAAGCTCCCTGAATCGATGGACTTGGCCCGAGCCGGGGCGAGACTGGAAGAGCCGTGGGCACTGAGCGGGGCTTCGCCGGCGACTTGAGCGCGGCGAGCCGGTCGGTGGCCCGATGGACACCCAGCGGCGCTGGCCCGGCTCCATTCATTCGCGGGGTTTTAAAGGCCCCGGTGGCCGATCGCTGGCAGAGGGGGAGGAGAACCCTGGGTCTGGGGAAGGGACATGGACGCGGGCCGCGAGCGGGCTCTGGGAAGTGTGCGCTGGAGGGAACAGCCGGGCGGGCGGGCGGGCGGCCGCGGAGGGCGGGGAGGCGGCGCGAATGTGACCTCAGTGGCGGCCGCGCGCTCCCGCCCTCTCGCTCCCGGCTCTGGTTTCTAGGACCGCCTGGAGAAGCGTGTCCTGTGCAGAGAGCTCTGGAATGCATCTGGCAGGCTGGCGAGCTCCGAGGGGCAGCATCCCGGAGGGAGGGGGGCTGGACTGCACGCCCGGCCCGGAAGACCTCCGCCACCAGCCCAGGCACCCTTCTCGGCCTGGTAGCTTCCAAGGTGCTTAGGGTCAAAGAGTTTATCCCTCGAACCCAGGTTCCACGGGAAGGTGTCCGCAGCTGCAGGTTACTGCGTGGAAGTGGACAAGGCATTGATGTCAGGCAAAGGACCTGAACGCATGCATGTACGCCGTAGAAGCTGCAGGTACTGAGAAAGCTACTGCAGTGTTTAAATATTACCGACGCATCGGTATCACCGAGGCCACTAGTTGGCTTGGTGAGCTCACCTCACATTATTATTCTGTGTAGTACGATTTAAATAACAAAAAAATAAAAGTCTTGAAATTGTGAGATCCGGACGGCAAGGAACTCATTGGGGATGCTAAAGAATCTTTAGAAAAGGTGGAATGTGTTATTTACATTTACCCTACCAAATTATACGTTCTGAAAAGGAAAACAGCTCAGACCTTCTCTATCCAGTAATTTAGAAAAATGTCATAGATGCTTGATACATTATTTAAAGAACGGAGGGGCTAGCTCAGTGGAGGCCCTCTGTTCAGCCCCCAGCAGCACACACACACGTAGAAATCAGCACTTAAAATGGGACATTTGGACTACTTCCCTACCCTACCAAAATCAGCTTGGTGTTATGAATGAAAGAAAATCAGCAGACTTGGTCACATGATCCTCTCCAGGCAAGGTCTTAAAGGGAAGACTGAAATGCCAGAAGCACAGAAGCATAAGCAGGGCAAGGCAGATACTGGCAGGAACATCTACTGTGTAAGGGCATGGAGGGTGTGATTGTGTGACATCATCATTTTCTTATAAATTAAAAGCTACTTATTGAAAAGGACATCGGCCTTTAATCCCAGCACTGGGGAGGCAGAGGTAGGAGTTTGAGGCCACCCTGAGACTACATCATGAATTCCAGGTCAGCCTGGAATAGAGGGAGACCCTATCTCATAAGAACAAAAGAAAAAAACAAAAGGACATTGGAACCATGTGTGTGCATATTTTCAAGTAACATGGAAAGAAGATAGCAATTGAGAAAAACCTCAGAAGTGGGGGAGGGGAGACCCCCACCACTGTGGTCAGGAACAGACAAAAATGGGATTTTTGAGGTGTGTAGGAAATGCACAGAAAGGATAGCAGTAAAAGTCATTGGGAAAACATTTCAGGCTGGAGTTCTGCGGCTCATAGTGAGCCTCAGGTGAGGCGAGGCCTTGAAAGACTTTCTCAAGAGTCCTGGGCAAGTGTCTGCCATCTCATGGTCTCAATCCCTCTCTCTGATCTGGGTCTCTGTAGGCCAGTCCAGGCTACAGTGACAGGGAGGATTAAATAAACAGAGAACAAACACAAACTTCATCCTTCTAATTAAGCTTCTTGGCTACATGGGCAATCTGAAGAATCTTCTAGAAATCTGGTGAGTGGTGCTAACACCCTTTGTGATGAGAGGCCGCTGGACAGAGCAGCACACAAGGCAGGTCCGTGTAATGGGTGTTTCAGGAGTTGACTCTAACGTCACGGCTTGTCTGCAGGGAACATGCATATACTTGCAGAGCTATGTTCACATCTAGTGTAATTGTGGGTGTTTTAATTCAGGCGTCACCCCGATTTTGCCCTCTGCACAGATTTCCTCCTTCATTTTACTCTTCCAGGTAGAAGTGGGTGGGATACAGGGCAAGTAGCTGCAATGGCCAGAGCTTTAGGGTTCCCTGGCATCCCCTGAATCAGTTAACATCCCAACCTTCCCTGCTGCCCAGCCCCACCCCATCACATTCTTAATCCTTTCCTTTCCAAGAAAGAAGCCGGCCGCCAGGGTAGAGAGCAAGGCCTGGCTAGGGCGCCTTGGAGGGAGGGCCCTTTATTTCTTTCACCCTTACAAGTGAAACCCGCAGCACCTAGTTCTAGACGATTCTGATCCTTATTTTAAAAAAAAAAGTTGAGGAGTTCACTAAACTATTGTGAATGAGTTTGATTCTAATCATTTGCTGGCAGGGAATGTGGAATAAAATATCTAATTTGCAGTTGTTTATTTCCTGTTGTGGCTTCTATTTTCATCTTTTAGTCTCTTTGGTGATAGTAATCAAACCCTAATCATGGTGCAGCCACAAGTCACAGAGACCAAAATAGCAGAGTTGTGACAAACAGGAATGGCGAAGGCTAAAGACCTGGCTACTTAATCACCAGCCTGTGCGATGGCCTGGCGGGAGAGGCTGGGGCCCCTGGGGAGGTGGCGTCTGGCGGGCAGGAAGGAGGCTGCTCAGCGCCTGAGACGTCTGAGCCGCCAGGGGCCCCAGGAGGCCTCAAAGCAGGTGGATTCTCGGTACCTGTCAAGGGAAGAGGTGGCCTGACTTGAGCCAAATGGAGGGCAAAGCAAAGTCACCAAAGCTCCTGATGCCTGAAAACGACCGTAAGCAAAAGCTGAAAACCCCCTCCCCTGAAAGATTCGTCTTCATTCTTTTCATATTTTTTCGGTGGTTTATGGAGTAGAAGGGCAGAAAGACGCCCTGTAATGTTTCTCTCTCTCTCTCTCTCTCTCTCTCTCTCTCTCTCTCTCTCTCTCTCTCTCTCTCTCTCTCTCGCGTGTGTGTGTGTGTGTGTGTTGGTGGGAGTGAGGTTAGAGTGAGGCAGGGATGAAGATTTTTCTTACAAAAGCCAAACAGAAGAAACAATGGAAGAGGCCAAAAAATATTGGAAAATAGCAGCATTTCTTGCACAATAGTCCCCCGAAGAATGTGTGAGTGAGTCCCAAACCATCCTCAACTGGCAGCAATACAAATGGAAGAGATGGGTTATGAAAGGAAGACAGCATGAGTGAGGCTTATCCTGGGGAGAATGAGAACCTAAGTGAATGAAATGCATGTCATTCACGAGCATATAAAGATGGCATTAGTCCTGACTCATCAAATACACTTGATTACAGCCATGCTGTCAGCTGACCCATGGCGTCTGCCAGGTGCCTGTCCAAAGCACTCAGCTAAAGGACTGGGTTTGGGGGCAAGGGCAGGATGAAAGGAATGCTAATATAAAGGAGTCGAGAGAGATAGTACATGGAGAACAGAGACACTCAAATAAATACATAGTCACATAGCGTTTGGAGTACATGGAGAACAGAGACACTCAAATAAATACATAGTCACATAGCGATTGGTTTGGTTTGGTTTCCAAAGAGGGGCCTTGGACAGAGTTGGGAGCAGAACTCATGGTATATAACTTTATGTACCTTTTAAATCATGAAGCATGTGAATGTGTGATCCAAAATTACAGTTGTTAATTGGTGTAATCCTTACCTGCTTTTTCTCATTTTCTGAAAACTGCTTGTGGAAAAGGACACGTTGGTAAGGTCCCTTGCGATGCTGCAGACAGTGTCTCTCTCACTGGGACAGTTGCTACAGGAAGGCTGATGTCTCATCACCGACCGTGAGGGTGGAGGCTGCCTCGTCATGACCCTGGCAAGAGTCAGCAAGGAAACACGCCAGTCCTAATGAGAAGTCATTCCAGATACCAGTCAGGTGCAAGTCCTAACCCAGGACTGACAGCCTAATAAATACTGATGTCCGATGACAGAGGTGCAGGAAGGAGCCTGCCCAATCAGAGCAAATGAGAGCTTTGCTTTGGGGAACAGAAATGGACTCGCATGATTCTCTCTCCACTTAGCCAGCACTGATTCAGAACTGATGGGCCAGGCACTCGGTGAGACCTCTGAGGATGTCAACGGGCATGTTACACCATCTCTGCTCTCAAGAAGTGTGGAGTTGGGGGCTGGAGAGATGGCTCAGCAGTTAAGGCACTTATCTCCAGTGCCTAAGGACCTGGGTTCAATTCCCCAATACCCACATAGGCCAGATGCACAAGGTAGCATCTGTGTCTGGATTTCCTCTCTCTCTCTCTCTCTCTCTCTCTCTCTCTCTCTCTCTCTGCTTGCAAATAAATAAATAATATATTAAAAAAAAAGAAGTGGGACTGGAAGCAAACTAACCCTCAGATAGTGTGGTCAATACCGCTGCTATGACCAGAGTGGAGAACTTGGCTAAGAAGAGAAAATAAGAGACTTGGTCTGTGTAGGTATCAAAAGGTTCCCCCCTCAAGAAAATAAAAAGGTTTCCCAAAGAAAGAAAATTGGGGAGAGGGGTTAGATGTGCTGAGCTGAAGTGCTACAAACTGGTGGTCTTATTGAAGAGGAAAGCAGGATTGGTCTGTAGTTTAGTGGGAGAGTGTTTGCCCAGTATATGCAAGGCCCTGGCTATACCCCCAGCACTGCAAGAGAAAAAAATCACAAAAAAAAATCAGTGGAGGCTGAAAAGATGACTCAGTGGTTAAAAGGTGCTTGCTTGCAAAGCCTACTAACTGGGATTCAATTCCCTAATCTCCCAAGTGCTGGGATTTAAGGCACTGGCATTATATCACTATCCATGCCATAGACAAGTTCCTCACCAGAACCTCCAGCCACTTGCAAATATACTACCAGATTCTGGTCATTTGGGGCTACCAATTAGCTTTGCCATCTTCTGATTTAGATTCATTTTTCATCTTTTCCATTGCCTTGCAAAACTCATTTAATGGATCACTTTGGTCCTGAATTCCTCCCAGTAAGTGCTGGTTAGCATCTAAGCAGGGAGGTCTGATAATGGGGAATCAGACCTGGCACCCTGCAGAGTATGAGGACTGGCCCCAAAGGGTGACGGTCTGTGCTGCGTGGTACATGCTGTGCTACATCTTAGGACCCATCCCGGGAGCCTATGCCCATGAACGTAGCCAAGGCATTTCTCCCAGAGGACCTAGAGAAACAGGAAGGACCCCCAACCCCCAATTCTGGGGTAACCAGACTTTCCTGTCATTACTAACTACTTGAGGCCTTAAGAGAGTCCATTTCCTCGGCTGCCCTCCTTCCTTCCTCCTAGAATACTGAATTAACAATGTCTGTGTGTGTCCCAGACCCCCAAGCATCTCTTCAAGAACAAAGTCCTCCCCACAGGGTTGCTTCGAAGAGGTCCTGCCACCGCTGGAGCCCAAGTGCTAAGTAAACCTAGTGGCATAGAGATGCTAATTTCCATTATTATCATGGCTCCTGAGGTCTGAGCTGATTTTGCCCAACCTTGCCTAGGAAATGAATTTTGAAAGAAGATCTTTGTACCAGGGAAAGGATAATGAAGAAGGAAGCCACTCTGGGGACTGAGCCTTTGTGCAAGTTTTGCAATGATCAGTTAAAACTCATCAAAAAAGAGAAAGAGAGAGATAAGGTTGGCATTTGAGTTTGAAAACAAATATCCCTGGAAATTCTCTTCCTGTTAGAATGAGAAAGGGATGAGGAAAAAAAAATAAAAGTGGTTTGAGGGCTGAAGAGATGGCTTAGTCAGTAAGGCGTTTGCCTGCAATGCAGAAGGACCTGAGTTCAATTCCCCAGTGCCCAAATAAAGCCTGAGGGTGCATGTGTCTGGTGTTCATTTGCAGTGTCTCTCTCTCAAATATATAAAATATTTTTTTTAAAAAGTGGTTTGAGTTCTTTGCTAGTATTACTGTGAGTCATAAATATTTTCCGGTGCCTTAGCAGTAACTCTGCTGGTAATGACAAAGAGGTAAGGAGGGGCTCCTCCACCACAGCCGAGGAAACACTCAGGATCGCACTGCGCCATTCAGTCCCATTCAGTGAGCTGTTACTCGGCATCACTGGAGCCTAGTAGCCCAGAGTCCATGGAAGAAGTGTAGCAAAAAGGAAGGTGGGGTGCTGGAGAGATGGCTCAGCAGTTAAGGCACTTGCCTGCAAAGCCTAAGGGCCTGGGTTCGATTCCCCAGTACACACTAAAGCCAGCTGCACAAAGTGGCACGTGGATCTGGAGTTCATTTGCAGCAGCTGGAGGCCCGGGTGTGCCTATTCTCTCTGTCCCTCTTCTCTTGGGCCTGGTGGTGTACAAAGTTGTGAAGCTTAAAATCCCCGTCTCCAATCCAAACACCAGACTCTAATATCCATGGTCAAATTCATGATATCCATGGTCAAGTATGCTTCCAAAGCCAAGTTATTTATATTTTTACTTTATATAGATATAGATTAGATATAGATATGTGTGTATTATATATGTTATATATATATTGTTGATGAGGCAGGGTCTCACTCTAGGCTGACCTGGATCCCACTCTGTAATTGCTGGCCTCAAACTCACACCAGCCATCATACCCGTTATTTGGTATTTCTAACTTGCATTTTATATTTTATTGGTTGTTGACTAGGTGCTATATGCATGGTGGACCACATTCAAAGTCTATAGAAGGCTAGGAAGAGAGAGAGAAGGCTTCTTGGGACCCAGGTGCCCACTGATCTCTCAGAGGCATCTACCCAAGTCTTAGAAAGTCACGCTTGGTGAAGAACTGGCCTCTGCTTAGAACTCCCCAATAGTCACCCACCCACTTCACATTTCAAAGTACCTAGCTCTTCTGTCCCCAACAGGCCACCCTCCTCCCAGAAGCTGCTTCTCCAAAGGTCAGAGGTTGTCCCCTGGCCCACAGGGCCTGCCCAGTGCAGACCCCAGAGCACAACCCCCAAGGGGTCTTCTGGCAACCTTGGGGACAAAAACATTCCCTGCCTTAGACTATGAGGCCCCTCTCCTCGTCTCAGGCACCTCACTGCTCCTGTAGCACCAGGGCCAGCCTGAAGCCTCTCTCTTCCAGGTCCTCAGTCTTTGAGATGAGTTTACCTTCTGGTCATTCATTATGTGCCCGCAGAGCCCAGACATGCCTGCCTTTTTTTTTGGGGGGGGGGAGGTACAATATGAGAATGAGAAGTAATGTATCAGACCTGGGATCAGGGAACACTGGTCTGGGAAGAGAAAAGCAGGGAGACAGCAGGGGCTGAGCAGTGAGCCAGCCTGTGGCTGCCTAGTGGGGACATGTGTGTGAGCAGGGGAGAGGCGAGTGTGGAGAGAGCCTTGGGAGGCTGGGTTGTGCAGAACCTTTGGCGGTCATGGTGAAATGTAGCACTAAGCCCAGAACAGCTGTGATGTCATGGAGAGTCCAGAGAATCCATCCGGCCTGGGAGCCAGAAGTGTATCACTCTGTCCCCACTAGCGAAGTCATTCCCATGTCCCCATGGGTAGCGTGGAGGTCAGTCATCCTCACCCATGAGATCATGCATGAGAGGAGCTGCTACACAATTACCATAGAGGAGGACCTCGCCAGGCCAGCCTCCTCCACCCAGTGCAGGTTCCATTCCAGACCTTGTTTAGATCAAATGTTTGGTTATTATTGTTTATTTTTTATTTATTCATTTTCAAGCAGAGAGATACAGAGATACAGAGAGAGAGAGAGAGAGAGAGAGAGAGAGAGAGAGAGAGAGAGAGAGAGCGCACCAGGGCCACCACCTTGTGGGTCTGGTTTATGTGGGTACTGGGGAATTGAACGGGGGGCCTTAGGACTGGAGGCAAATGCCTTAACTGCTGAGCCATCTCTCCAGTCCTATTATTGTTTTTAAAAAATATTTTATTTATATGCAAGCAGAGAGATAGAGAGAAGAGAGACAGACAGAGAACGGGGAGTGTCAGGGCCTCCGGCCACACTGCAAACAAACTGCAGATGCCTGCGCCACTTTGTGCATCTGGCTTCACATGGGTGCTGGGAATAGAACTCGGGTCGCTAGTTTTTGCAGGCAAGCACCTTAACCACTGAGCCATCGGTCCAGCCCTGTGATCTTATTGTAATAAGTTGCTTCACAGTGATTCTGAAATTACTATAAACCTCTCTATGGTTAACACATATGTGTATTAGAAACATGTTCTCCTAGAGGCAGGAGAATCACAAGTTAAAGGTTAATCTGGGCTACACAGTAAGACCCTCCCTCAAAATAAAATAAAATAAAAGAGTACAAGGTGGTGGTCAGGCTTTGTGTAAATAGCGAGCTCTTGAGCATCTCTGGATTTGGGAATGGGGGTCTGTTGTAGTCAGCTTTCTAGTTGCTGCACAGAAAGAACCCAAACAAAAGCGGCTTGTGGAGGAATGGGTTTATTTGGCTTTCGGACTCGAGGGGAGACTCCATCCTGGCAGGGAAAACGATGGCATGAGCAGAGGGCTGGACATCACCTCCGCCACAGCACCGCAAACAGCGGCAGGAAGGTGCGCCAAACACTGGCCAGGGGAAGCTGGCTATAACCCCCATAAGCCTGCCCCCAACAACACACCTGCAGCAAGGTTGTAAAACCCAAACTGCCATCAGCTGAGGATTGATCAATCAGAACACATTCATTTGTTTGTGAGGGACACCTGGATCAAACCCTGACAGGGTCTTAGGCCCAAACCCCTGTACACACTGAGCAGTGGATATGATGTTTTCATACCCCATTCTGAGAGGGTCCACCTTCCCAGGAAGACTGACCAGTAAGCTTCCTGCAACCAACATGTATTTGTGTAGTAACATTGTTACTATTTCATTGTTACTTCAATGTTATTTCAATGTTATTTCAATATTACATAGTAACATTGTTACTATTTCAAGCGCCCTAGGATACATTCCTCTTTTTATCTTTGAATGAACAGAAGGATACTAAGTAACTTTGGATGAGGAAGCTGCAGAAGAAACTCTCTTGACATTAATCTGAAATTGATCATTTAAAATGTCACAAACACATTTTTGCTTTCAGAAAAACCAAAGAAAATCCAACATTCCATGTAAAAGAAGCCTCTAAAAGCAGAAGTGAACTCTTGTAAAGCTACACATCAGATTCCCCAGCTGGGGTCTGGCTTTCCCAAAGCAGTGATTTCTTTGTACCTACTTTTGGGTGGGTTTTTTAATTCTCTATTTTGTTTTTATGTATTTACTTGCAAGCAGAGAGAGAGAGAGAGAGAGAGAGAGAGAGAGAGAGAGAGAGAGAGAGAGAGAATAGAAAGAGAATGGGTGCTCCAGGGCCTCCAATCACTGCAAAGAAACTCCAGATGTATGTACCACTTTGTGCATCTAGCTTTATGTGGATACTGGGGAATCAAACCTGTATGCTTAGACTTTGGAGACAAGCATCTTAAACACTGGGCCATCTCTCTAGCCTATGGATTTTTAAAAAAATTTTATTTTTTTTTATTTTTCGAGGTAGGATCTCACTCTAGTCCAGGCTGATCTGGAATTCACTATGTAGTCTCAGGGTGGCCTTGAACTCATGGCGATCCTCCTACCTCTGCCTCCCGAGTACTGGGATTAAAGGCGTGTGCCACCACACTCGGCTCAGCCTCTGGATTTTTAAAATATATATATTTTTTATTTACTTGTAAGAATAAAGAGAGAAAGAGAGGGAGAATGGATGTGCCAGGGCCCCTTGCTACTTACCGCAAAGGAACTCCAGATACACGCATCACTTTGTGCATCTGGATTTATGTGGATACTGAGGAATTGAACCCCAGCCTTCAGGCTTTGCAAGCAAATGCCTTTAATCACTGAGCCATCTCTCTAGCCCTAACTTTTCTTTACACATGTCATTGCTTCAATTGTATGTGTCCTTCACACACAGGAGGAGGGAGAGGAGTCCTCTTGGGGGTCCCTTTACACTTATCAGTGCAAAAGCAGTAAGCTCTTTAATTAAATTAAGTTAGACTGTGAATCATTTTTAAAATATTTTATAGGGCTGGAGAGATGGTTCAGCAGTTAAGGCACTTGCCTCCAGTGCCTAAGGCCCTGGGTTCAATTCCCCAGTACCCACATATGCCAGACCCACAAGGTGGTGGCCCTGATGCTCTCTCTTTGTATTTCTCTGCTTGAAAATGAATAAATAAAATATTTTAAAAATCTTTTATATATATATACACACACACACATATATATATATATATATATATATATATAATTTATTTATTTATTTGGAACAGAGAGACAGCGAGAATGGGTGTACCAGGCAGGGCCTCTTGCTGCTGCAAACACACTCCAGCAGATGCATGTGCCACTTTGTGCATCTGACTTTACTGGGAATCAAACCTGAGTTAGTAGGCTTTGCAAGCAAGCACCTTTAACCACTGAGCCATCTCCCCAGCCTAGGCTGTGAATTAGGAGGGGGCTTATTTTGTTTTGTTTTAGGGTGTATGAGTGTGCATGTTTTATTTATTTTTATTTTTATTTCTTAAAGAATTTTTTGGAGGCAGAGTCTCACTCTAGCCCAGGCCAACTTGGAGCTCACTCTGTCACCTGAAGCTGGCCTCACACAGCAATCCTCCTACACAGCCTCTCATGCCAGTAAAGTTGTGCACCATCACACCTGGCTACTTGTCAGTTGTGTGGGGTTTTTTTCAATTATTTATTTATTTAAGAGAGAGAATGGGCACACCAGGGCCTGTGCCTCTAGCCACTGCCAACGACCTCCAGAAACATGTGCCACTTTGTGCATCTGGTTTTATGTGAGTACTGGGGAATTGAACTCAGGTCCTTCTGCTTTATCGGCGAGTACCTTAACCACTGAGCCATCTCTCCAGCCCCGTGTTGATTTTTTGAGGTAGGCTCTCTTCCTGTAGCCTAGGCTGTCCTGGAATTCATGAAGTAGCTCAAGCTGGTTTCAAATTCATGGAAGTCTTACTGCCTCAGCCACCATTCTGCGCTAGAAGGTTTTATTTTGGCTCATGGTTTCAGAAGGCCCAGTCCATGGTGGCCTGGCCCCCGTGTGCTTGGGTAGAGCATCACAGTGAAGGACATGTGGAAGAGGTTGTTTACTTCAAAGCAGGCAGGAAGCAGAGAAAGAGAGAAAACCACTGGGGACTAAATATAATCTTCAAGGCACTCCCCTTGGGACCTACTTCCTCCAGTGAGGCCCACCTCCTAATGCTGCCACAAAATCCCAAAATAGCACCACCAGCTGGGGACCAACGATTCAAAACCTGAGCCTGTGGGGGACATTTCATGTTAAAGCACAACACAGTTAGTGCGCCAGGCTGAGAGTTTCACCTTCATAATTCATGGTGGCCACATAAACTCATGCTGCTTTCAAGTTAAAATAGACAATTTGAATCAGTTACCTTAAAAGTCAACAAAATAGGGGCTGGAGAGATGGCTCAGCGGTTAAGGCACTTGCCTTCAGTGCCTAGGGCCCCGGGTTCAATTCCCCAGTACCCATATATGCCAGACCCATAGGGTGGTGACCCTGGTGCTCTCTCTCTCTCTCTCTCTCTCTCTCTCTATCTATCTATCTATCTATCTATCTATCTGCTTCAAAATGAATAAATAAAAAATATTTTAAAAAAAAGTCAACAAAATAGCCCGAAGTGGTGGCGCACACCTTTAATCCCAGCACTAGGGAGGCAGAGGTAGGAGGATCGCTGTGAGTTTGAGGCCAGCCTGAGACTGCATAGTAAATTGCAGGTCAACTTGGGCTACAGCAAGATACTAGTTTAGAAAAAAAAAGTTAACAAAATATATGTACATAGTAGGCATAGTAGAATATTATTTAACCCTAATAAGGAAGGAATTTCCAACACATAATACAGTAGTTACAGGCACTTGCTTGCAAAGCTGGACAGCCTGGATTTGATTCCCCAGAACCCACAAAAAGCCAGATACACTGGTACCTGTACCTGAAGTTCATTTGCAGTAGCAGCACAAAGCCTTGGTATACCCATATTAACTCTCTCTCTCTCTCTCTCTCTCTCTCTCTCTCTCTCTCAAATAATAAAAATAAAGTATTTTAAAAAATAATAGTGGCAGCCATGTATGGTGGTGCACACCTTTAATTCCAGCACTTGGGAGGCAGAGGTAAAAGGATCGCCATGAGTTCCAGGCTTCCCCTGAGACTAACACAGTGAATTCCAGGTCAGCCTGGGCTAGAGCGAGACCTTACCTCGAAAAACCAAAGAAGAAGAAGAGGAAGAAGAAGAAGAAGGAGGAGGAGGAGGAGGAGGAGGAGGAGAAGGAGAAAATAAAATAAGAACATAGAGCTAGCCCAGTGGTTATAGTTGCTTGCAAAGCCTACTGAACTAGGTTTGAATCTCTAGTACCCACACAAAACCGGATACATCTGGAGTTTGTTTGCAGTGACAAGAGGCCCTGGTGCACCCATTCTCTCTCTCTCCTTGCAAATAAGTAAAATACATACATACATATATATATATATATATATATATATATTGTTTTTTGTTTTTTTGAGGTAGGGTCTCACTCTAGCCCAGGCTGACCTGGAATTCACTATGTAGTCTCAGGGTGCCTTGAACTCATGGTGACCCTCCTACTTCTGCTCCTGAGTGCTGGGATTAAAAGCGAGCACCACCACGCTTGACAGTAAAATATTTTTTAGCTGGGTGTGGTGGCACAGGTCTTTAATCCCAGCACCTGTGAGGCCAAGGGAGGAGGATCTCTGTGAGTTCAAGGTCAGCCTGAGACTACATAGTGAAATCCACATCAGCCTGGGCTAGAGCAAGACCCTACCTCAAAACAAATCAAAACAATAATAAAATAAATTCTAAAATTTACAAATAAGAAATTAAAGATAAGCAGCATTTCAGAGCTATCTCCCCAGAGTGGTCTCAACCTCACATATGCGTGCTGGACTCTCTGCAAGGAAACCACTGGGTGTTCTGGGTGGTAGCAACTGTAGATGTGCGTTTATGGCCTTCATCTGCATCCCAGTGTTCTAGGACTGAACACGTGTTAATTACTTTTATGTTGGAAAAATGATAAATCAAGCTATAGAGCTTGCAGAAGCCTCTTCCATTCCCAGCTGGATCTGGTGTATTCAGGAAGTGGTTAGCACCCAAGCAGCTTTCAAAAGCACCCACTTCCCAGCAGCCCTCCGGTGGGTGAGTCAGGTCTGTGATGTATGTTGTGTCTGCAAAGTGCGGGACCACATACAATGAATATTTGTGCCCCTCCATGTGACCTCAAGTGCTTTGTTCTGTCTGGGGGCATCTGCAGCGGCATTGTTCAGGCTTTGTTTGCTTATTTGTTTGTTTTGTTTTGGTTTTCAAGGTAGGATCTCACTCTAGCCCAGGCTGACCTGGATTTCACTCTCAGGTGGCCTTGAACTCACTGTGCTCCTCCTACCCCTGCCTCCTGAGTGCTGGGATTAAAGGTGTGCGCCACCACGCCCAGCTTGGTTCAGGCTTTTTAGCTACACACAGAAGTGGCTTGATGGCTGCAATCCTAGCACTTTCGAGGTGGAGACAGGAAGATCCAGAGTTCAAGGTCACCCTTGACCTTATATCCAGTTTGAGGTTAGCCTGGGCTATAGCCTTGTCGCAAAAAAAGAAAAAGAGAAAGAAAAAAAAGGGAGAAAGGAAAGAAAGAGAAAGAGAGAATCCTGAAACTACCTAGTGAATTCCAGGTCAGCCTGGGAATTCTAGATCAGCCTGGGCTAGAACAAGACACTACCTTGGGAAGAGAGAGAAAGAGAGAGAGAGAGAGAGAGATAGAGAGAGAGAGAAAGGAGGATCGCTGTGAGTTTGAGGCTAGCTTGGGACTACAGAGTGAGTTCCAGGTCAGCCTGGGCTAAAGTGAGATACCTCATTAAGTAAGTAAATAAATAAAAAAATAAATGGAAGGAAGGAGAGAGAGAGGGAGGGAGGGAAGAAAGGAAAGAAGGAAGGAAGGAAGGAGAAAAGAAAGAAAAGAAAAAAGATTCTGTCAGAAGGGCTAAAGCTTGCTGTGCATTTCACATTTGAAGAGGATGTGGTTGACAGGAGTGATTCACTGGGGTTAGCCAATAAGTCAAAACACAATTACATGTTAATTATTCACCAGTCTGGGGCTGGGGAGATGGCTCAGTGGTTAAAACACTTGCTTCCAAAGCCTGCTAGCGTGGGTTTGATTTCCCAGTACCCAGGTAAAGCCAGATGCACAAAGAGGTATGTGTGTCTAGAGTTCATTTGTAGTGTCCTTCATTCCTCCTCTCTCCCTCCCTTTGCTTTTAAATAAATGAAAATAGTATTTTACATTCCATGTTTGAGGATTAGAAGTTAACCAATTAAGCTCTCTCTCTGTATCTCTCTGTTTGAAAATGAATAAATGAAATATTATTTTTTAAATTCTACCTTTATAAAGATTTTTAAAAATATTTAATTCATTTATTTGAGATAGAATAGAGTATGGGCATGCCAGAGACTCGACTCCTACCACTGCCAACAAACTCCAGACACGTGCCAATGTGCCATACTTCTGGGGTACTGGGGAATGGAACCCAGCCCATGGGGCTTTGTAAGCAAGAAGTACTAACCACTGAGCCATCTCTCGATTCCATGATCTTAGAACATTTTTAAAATTTGTATTGATTTGTTTACAAGCAGAGAGACAGAGAGAAAGAGAGAGACAGAGGGAGAGAGAAAGAGAGAGAGAGGGAAAGAGAACGCAGCCCAGGGCCTCAAACCACTGCAAAGGAACTCCAGATGCATGTGTCACGTTGTGTATCTGGCTTTACATGAGCGCTGGGGAATTGAATTCAGGTCATTAGGCTTTGCAGGCAAGCGCCTTAACCACTAAGCCATCTCTTCGGCCCCTTTTAGAACATTTTTATCAGCCTCCAGAAATGCCCATTTTTCCATATCCCCATGTTTTCATGCCCAGACTCAGGCAACTACTTATCATTTCTATAAATTTGTCTTTCTCCAGCCTTGCTATATAGATTTTTTTAAAATTTGCTCTACAGATTTTTAAGACTTTTTTTTTTGGTCTTTCGAGGTAGCCCACTCTAGCCCAGGCTGACCTGGAATTCACTCTGTAGTCTCGGGGTGGCCTCTAACTCACGGTGATCCTCCTACCTCTGCCTCCCAAGTGCTGGGATTAAAGGCGTACCACCACGCCCGGCTTGAAGTTTTAATTTATTTGAGACAAGGTCTTGCTGTGCAGTCCTGGCCTTGAACTCATGATCCTCCTACCTCAGCCTCTGAGCGCTGGGGTTACAGGCTGTGTCCCCGGACTGAGTGCTGGGGTGACAGGTTCTACCACTCTGCTTGGCTATGATTAGTATTGATTACGGGACATAGAATGACCGGATCTCATGCCAAGAGGTGAATGCCTTCGTTTAAAGTTAAAATGAAACTCTAGGTTTTGAAATAGGAGCTGCTGGAAAACCTCTTTCCTTGGGAATCGTGGACTCTCTGGGAAGAGCATTAGAGACAATCGATGAGATGTCATTCAGAGTCTGTCTGCAGGCTTTCTGCAAGCACACATCCCGGCTTTCCAGGAAAGCTTTTCTTCCCTTTCCTGACTGTCTAGTTAAGAAGACTAATCTCAGGAAGCTGAAGTTTGCCTTCTTGCAACTTCCCCCTTTTATTTTTATTTTTAAAATGCTTTTATTTATCATTTGTAGGCACACAGAGAGAAGGAGAGAGAGAAATGGGCATGCCAGGGCCTCCAGTCATTGCAACTGAATTGCAGATGCATGTGCCACTCTGCATCTGACTGTATATGGGCACTGGGGAATTGAACCTGGGCCATTAGGCTTTGCAAGCAAGTGCCTCTTTCCCCTCTTGATCCATCTCCTGATCTCAGTAGCTCCATAACACATGGAATGCATCTCCACACATTACAATGGTCATTGACCATATATGAAAAATGTGCTTTTCGCTTGCCTGCAAAGCCTGATGACCCAGGTTCAATTCCCCAGTACCCACGTAAAGCCAGACACACAAAGTGACTCATGCATCTGGACTTTCTGTGCAGTGGCAAGAGGCCTTGGTGAGCCAATTCTCTCTCAAATAATTAGTAACTTTTTTAAAATTTGGGCTGGAGAGATGGCTCAGAGGTTAAAGCGCTTGCCTGCAATGCCTAACAACCCAGGTTCAATTCCCCAGTGCCCACATAAGACTGGAAACACAAAAGTGTGTACATCTAGAGTTTGCAGTGGCTGGATTCTCTCTCTCTCTCTCTCTCTCTCTCTCTCTCTCTCTCTCTCTCTCTCTCTCCTTGCAAATATATAAAATGTTTTTGAATTTTTTTAAATTTATGGCTGGAGAGAAGGCTCAGCAGTTAAGGCACTTGCCTGCAAATCTTAGCAACCTGGGTTCAACTCCCTGTAGGCCAAATGCACAAAGTGGTGCATGCATCTGGCGTTCATTTGCAGTGGCAGGAGGCCACTTTGCAGGCAAGCACCTTAACCACTGAGCCTCTCCGGCCTGAGAAAAATATTTCAAAAAAAGAAAAATACATTATCCTTTGTTGCTATGCCACGGGGGAAAAGGAGAGGCATATCTGTCTTCACTTGCCCCACTGACTGAATGGCAGCATCTGAAGACAGGATGATGACAGTCATGTAGGTGGAACCCAGAGAGGTGACCAGATCTTGTCATTCCCCCATGTGATGAAGGAAGGACACTTGCCCACATAGATTTCCCCCCATTCTGCTGGGGATTGAACCCATGCTAGGTAAGCACTCTGCCACTGAGCTACCCCACCAGCAGTGCCAAATGATGACCATTTATTTATTTACTGATTTATTGATTTGGGAAGAGAGTGTATGTGTGCACCAAGGCCTCTTGCCCCTGCAAATGAGCTCCAGACATATATGCCATTTTGTTATCTCTGGTTTTTTGATGTGGGAACTGGGGAATGAGGGTATTGAACCTGGGCCAGCAGGCTTTGCAAGCAAGTACCTTTAACTGCTGAGCCTTCTGTCTAGCCCTATTTATTTATTGATTTGAGAGAGAGACAGAGACAGAGACAGAGACCGTGACAGAAGCAGACAGAAAGAGAGTGAGTATGGGTGTTCCAGGGCCTCCTGCCACTCAAAGGAACTCCAGATACATGGTCACTTTGTGCATCTAGCTTTACATGGGTACTGGGGAATTAAACCTTGGTTGTCAGGCTTTGTAAGCAAGTGCCTTTAACCACCGAGCAATCTCTCCAGCCCTGCTATTTACTTTGTAGCCCAGGAACTTGCTCTGCAGCCAAGGATGACCTTGAATTTCTGAGCCTTCCACCTTTTTTATGTGTGTGTGTGTGTGTGTGTGTGTGTGTGTGTGTGTGTGTGTGTGTATCAGCGTGTCAGGTTTATGAGTTGCTGGGAATCAAGCCCAGGTTCTTTTGCATAAAAGATAAATACGCTATCAACTGAGCTGCCTCGTCAGCCCCAAAAGACAAAATTAATGCAAGGTGTCATTTTAGGAAAGTTGGTAAATGGCACAGGATCACTAGGGGGGAAAAACTTTAAAACAAAGAATATTATAATATTATCCAGATCTGGTGGTGCATACCTTTAATCCCAGCACTGAGGAGGCTGAGGTAGGAGGATTGCCGTGAGTTCGAGGCCAACCTGGAGCTACAGAATGAATTCCAGGTCAGCCAGAGCTAGAGAGAGACTCCATCCATGAAAAATAAAAACAGAGAATCAACCAACCAAAGAAACAAACAAAAAATATGCCCCCAGTTCCCAAAGTCCTGACTTTTGAGTTTCTTTTTCTGTCCTTTTTTTTTTTTTAGTTTTTCTATGTAGGGTCTCCATCTTCACTGTGTGGTCTTAGAGTGGCCTTGAACTCATGGAATCCTTTTATTATTTTTTAAAATTATTTATTTATTTGCAAGGAGAGACAGAATGGGTGTACCAGGGCCTCCAGCCAATGCAAACAGTCTCCAGATGCATGCACCACTTTGTGCATCTGGCTTATGTGGGTATTGGGGAATCAAACTCCGGTCAGGCTTTGAAGGTAAGCACCTTAACCACTGAGCCATCTCTCCAGCCCGTCAGGGCAATCCTTCTACCTCTGCCTCCTGAGTGCTGATATTAAAGGTGTGCACCACCATACCCACCCAGCAAGTCCTTAATTCCTCAGGAGAGAAATTCCTTTAAAACTTCCCTGGGGTTTCCTGGGGGTGGCAATTGTGGCTACATCCCAGATGCTCTGAGCAAGACTGAACTCTACTCACCCTACAGGCCGGCCTTTGAGAGACAACCCAACTACCAACAGTAGCAGAGCCAGTCAGAGTTCTCATGTTCACTTTAACTCAGTCACAAAAATTTATATTAAAAAATTTTAAAAATAAACCGAGCGTGGTGGTGAATGCCTTTAATCTCAGCACTCGGGAGGCAGAGGTAGGAGGATCACTGTGAGTTCGAAGCTACCCTGAGACTGTAAAGTGAATTCCAGGTCAGCCTGGCCTAGAGCAAAAACCTACCTTGAAAAAACCAAAAAATTTAAAAATAATGCACGGGGCATGGTAGTGCATGCCTTAATCAGGAGGCAGAGATGGGAGGATCTTCATGAGTTTGAGGCCACCATGAGACTACCTAGCAAATTCCAAGTCAGCCTGGACTAGAGTGAGTCCCTACCTTGAAAAAAACACAACAAAATAATAAAATGAAATAAAATGGCAGGGTGACTTTAAAAAAAATCTAGCAGACAGAGCAGGAGATGTCTAACAGCAGTTATATCCCAGGTGTGGTGGTACCCCAGAACTTGGCAGGTAAAGGCAGGAGAATCAGAAGTTCAGTCATCCTTGGCTACATAGGGAGTTCAAGACCAGCCTGGTGATGCATAAGACCCTGTCTCAACAGAAAAAGTAGGTGACCGAGACACAGATGGGTAAAAGTCTGACAATGGTCCCCAGCTGGTGCTGATGCTGATCTTCTTGCTGTTCCCATCCCAGAGATGTGCCTGTGCCCTAACCTGTCCACTGTCTAAGGGAGTGAAGGGGGCTTTACTGCTCCCAAGAGAGCTAAATGGGAAGGTTCCTCATTGGATGGGAGCCAAGGCCTCCCCACAGGCTAGCTGTACCTGCCCCATGGCCCAAAGCAAATCTCTGAGGGGAATGGTTTTTCTCAGCCCTAAAGTCTATTACTTATTTTTTTTTCCAAGGTAGGGTCTCACTCTAGCCCAGGCTGACCTGGAATTCACTATGTAGTCTCCCGGTGGCCTTGAACTCATGGAGATCCTCCTACCTCTGCCTCCTGAGTTGAGATTAAAGGCGTTTGCCACCACATCTGACTACAGAGAGAATGGGCATGCCAGGGCTTCTTGCCACTGCAAACGGACTCCAGACTTTGTCCATCTGGCTTTATGTGGGTACTGGGGAATTGAACTCTGGTCCTTCTGCATTACAGGCAAACGCCTTAACCGCTAAGCCATCTCTTCAGCCCTCCATCTTTTCTTTTTTTTTTTTTTTTTCCGAGGTAGGGTCTCACTCTAGCTCAGGCTGACCTGGAATTCACTGGAGTCTCAGGGTAGCCTTGAACTCACAGTGATCCTCCTACCTCTGCCTCCCAAGTGCTGGGATTAAAGGTGTGCACCACCACACCCAGCTAAGACAGTTTTTTGTTTGTTTGATTATTTTTATTTATTTATTTGTTTTGTCTTTTAATTAAATTAATTTATTTATTTGCAAGCAGAGACATATAGATAGACAGAATAGGTGTACCAGGACATCCTGCCACTGCAAATGAACTCCAGATGCATGCACCACTTTGTGCATCTGGCTTTACATGGGTACTGGGGAATTGAACTCGGGTCCTTAGGCTTTGCAAGCAAGCACCTTAACTGCTGAGCCATCTCTCCAGCCCCTATTTTTATTTATTTATAAGCAGAGATAGAAGAAAATAAAGGCGTGTGCCACCACACTACCAGAGCTCCATTGCTCTGTCTGTCTGGCTTTCCTTTTTCCTTAAGGATAGTTTTAGATTTACCAAAAAAAGCAAAGTGAGTTTCCATATATTTCACATTCAATTTCTTTTCTTTCTTTATTTTATGTTTTATTTTTCTAGATAGGGTCTCGCTTTAGCCCTGGCTGACTTGGTATTCACTATAGTCTCAAGGTAGCCTTAAAGTCATGGTGATCCTCCTGTCTCGACCTCTTAAATGCTGGAATTAAAGGCCACAGTTCCCAGCCCCTCATCCACATTCATTTCCTTTTCTTTCTTTTTTTTTTTTTGTCGGTTTTTCGAGGTAGGGTCTCACGCTAGCCCAGGCTGACCTGGAATTCACTGTGTAGTCTCAGGGTGTCCTTGAACTCATGGTGATCCTCTGAGTGCTAGGATTAAAGGCGTGCGCCACCACGGCCTTTTCTAATTTAAGTGACTGTAATGTTTATCACAGCCCAGAAGCTACCATTAATATATTCCTATGAACTGAACTCCTTAGTAAATTCCAATTCAGCTCACTTTCCCTACAGTTTTTTTTCTCTTCCAGGGTCTATCCAGAAAACCACGTCGCATTCATATTCATGTCTGCCTAGGCTGCTTGGGGATGTTCCAGTTTCTCAGGTTTTCCTTGCTTTTGATGACCTTGACAGTTGAGAAGTTCCAGCCACATATTCTGCCCTGTCCTTCACTTTGAATTTTTGGATGCTCTTTCCTGGTTAAACTGAGGCTGTGGGTTTGAGAGGAAAATCCACAGAGACAGAGTACCTTTCCTGTTTTGTCTTGTTTTGTTTTGTTTTGAGGTAGGGTCTCGCTCTAGCCCAGGCTGACCTGGAATTCACTATGTAGTCTCATGGTGGCCTCGAACTCACAGTGATTGTCGCAGTCAGCCACACGCTGCTGGGATGAATCTCCAAACCAGGCACAGTTATGGGAGGAAAGCATTTATTGAAACTACAGATCCAGGGGAAGTTCCATAACAGCAAAAGAGGCTGTTATTTGTTTCACAAATTCAAGCTGAGAAAGAAACCCATCACCAACACCACACACACAATAGCAAACAGGCAGGAGGGTCAAGGAGAGAATTTCTTTATATAGCCTTAGGGTGGGGTCTTCAACCCAGACTTAATGGCTTCCTGAGTCCCTGGAATTTCCTTTCTACACTGCCCACAGAGGAACGGATGTTAACATCTAACTTCCCTGAACTTCCTAACATCCTGCCCCCTACTGAGAAGGCTGCCTTCCTGTGAACTACATCAGAGACCCACCCAAGATCATTAAAAAGATCAAGTTGACAACAAAACCTAACCATCACAGTGATCTTCCTACCTCTGCCTACTGAGTGTTGGAATTAAAGGCATGTGCCACCATGCTCCACAGAAGTATCATTCTTATCCCATCATATCAGAAATATCATGAGCACTGATGTTGACCTTGAGCACCAGGTTGAGGGAGGAATGTTTGCCAGATACACCTTACTACACCACTATCCTCCTTTTCTTTCCCTCCCACAATTTCTGCTTGGACAGTATAGCCCACTCTCAAGAGAAGGTCCACTTCCTTTAGAAAATATTCTAAAAGGGGCTGGAGGGATGGCTTAGCATTTAAAGCCCACAGCCTGGGTTAAATTCTCTAGTATTCATGTAAAGCACAATGTGGCACATACATCTGGAGTTCATTTATCCTCGGCAGGAGGCCCAGGTATGCCCATGTCCACCACCTACAAATGAATAAAAATATTTTTTTTCCTGTTTACTTCCAATTTGGGGAAGTATTTTTTTTTAATATTTATTGTCCATAATGAGTTACATTATTTAGTGGGCAAACCATGCGTTGTTATCCCGACTTCCCCAATTCCCTCCCTCCCCATCCCTGATCATTTGTATATCCTCCTTCGTGGGCTGTCTGTATTAGTCCTTGTGGCAAGGGATCCTGTATATCTTAGTACTCATCCCGGTCTTCCTGGCCCAAGTGAGAAAACATTGGCATAAATTATTTGAGATTATCGATATATTTCCCTGATGACTGATTTAGTCAGTCGCTTCCTTGAATCAGATGGACCCATTCATAGGTGCTTGTCTCCTGCCTGGAATCCAGTACTTCATTCTCCATTTTGTTAGGTAAATTGTTCCGCTCCCAGGAGCCCTTTCAGGTTGGTCCCTGTGTCCCTTCCTCAACCCACATCCTTGCTCTCAGAGCACTTCCTTGAGTATTTCCGGCCCCAGGTTTATTTAGGGGCGGGTTTGGAAATGCAAGCCCTGCTAGGGTGGTGATGGGGGGAGTCAGTCACCAGCCATCTTAGCTGGTGTAACCGAGTCATTGGCAAACACCTTGGAATCTACTTTAGGGGTATCTGGGGTTCTCTGAAGTTAGGGCAGCTGTGCAGTCACTTTCATGTTATTGTCCCTTCTCCCAAACAGTTGGGTTTGCTTGAAGCTACTTTCTCCACTCACTTCACCAGACTGATGTAGACCCGCCCCAGGTGAGTCAGGTCAGGAGGAGGGGGGATGAACTGGAGAGGCTCTCCACCCCAAGGGCTCTCTCTACCCAGCTGCTTTTGTTTAAATGGAGCTACACACACACACACACACACACACTCCCCTAAAGGAGGTCTGCTGCCAAAGGAAGGCAAAGGAGCCATCCCCCCCTGAGAGGCCTTGTTCAGGGGGGAGGAGCAATGAGGCACTTGGGCAATCCAGAAATGCAGGTCTGAGCTGGCCTGGGGTTTTAGCAAAGGAGTGCTTCAGAGAACAGGACCAATTAAAACTTTTTAAAGTAATTGTTCCCCTGTCTTCTTTCAAAGCCGAGCACTCCTCCTCCTCTTCTCTTTCATTCTCGCCCCTCCCCAGCCCATCATTGCACATTAAACCCCTCGTTTTCTCTCCCCTGATGTCCCTGCCCATCACAGAACCACACAGGTCTGCTGTTGGGGACGGTGTCTGACAATCACTGTGAGCTTTGTCCCCTCGCCTCCCACCTCCACCCCAGAGCAGAGAAGCCTGGAAGGAGCCAGACAGGTAAGCAGAGCACACGATTAGGCAGTAAAGCCTCAGGGCTGCACCACCCCAGGGTGTCCACTTACTCAGCCGCCAGAGCTCTGGTGGTGGAGTGGGCAGGGCGTCCTGGGACAGGGCCATAAACTGTTTATGGCTCTCCGAAATGTGACACGTCAAGTTGACCTCACCTGTTCACCTTCATTCCTCGGTCCCTCTATGGACTCCCTTCTCGCCCCGCCCCCGCATCCCTTTAGGGTGGGATGGAGCAAAGGTCCCAAGGTTCCTAATCGGTATGGAAAATAAAAGTTTCGGTGGAGGTTTCCTCCTGGCGACAGGGTACTTCATAATTAATGGAACTGCCCAGACACGAAGGTTACCTTGACCTTGGCTGTGCGGATAAATATAACCGGAGCTAGGCACAAAGCACAGCATTCAGGGAAGGAAACGCCTTTCATCTTTGTTATTTTTAATCGCATCCCCCCGTTTTGCTTCGCTGTAGTAGCAGAGAGAAGACAAACCCCAACCTTTGCTCTCAATGCCAAGGTCAGCGCTTCCAGTCGCGGCCTCGGCCTCCCACGGGCAGGGAGGGCGCGTGGGTCCCCACGGCTCATCCAGGTGTGTGCGGGGGCTGCGCCGGCCACTGGGCCCGTGGACGCCTCTCTGCGTCCCGGCGCTTCCCATAATGGAAGGCTGGGCGCCATTAAGTTATTTTAGGGATTCCACAAGCCCACCCCCATCCTCCCCAAAGTGGAAATTTTATGTAAAGGAGTCAAAAATAAGGCTCCAGTTTCTTAATGAGTATCTTTGGGGTTACACTCGGGTCTAACTAAAGCCAGCTGAGTCAGGCGAGGGATGCGCACGCACTTAAAGGAGTCAGTGTTCCCCAACCCAGAGACTATTTTTAAAAATCCAGGGACGTCTTCAAGTCCCGCAGTCCCCGCCACCCCGCAGGTTAGACAGGGCGACCCCACCGCACGCCCCGAGGGGCCCGTGGAGCCCGGGGCTGGTGAGGAGCCCGAGGCAGGGTGTCCCCATCCGGCCCCGGGGGTCGGAGCCCGGAGCGCACGCCCGGTGCCCAGCGGACGCCGAGGCCGGGACGGGGCGGGGAGCCTGCGCGCGCCCACGGCCCGGAGAGGGGGGGCGCGCGCCCGGCGGGGCGGGAGCGCGCGCGCGTGCGCGTTGGCGGCGGCTCCGGGAGCGCTCGGAGGCCGGGCGGTGCTCCGTCGGCCCGGCGCCGGTGGCGCAGGTAGAAGCGCGGGGTGGGCACGAGGGCACCGCAGGGTTCAGGTTCGGGCCGGGCCGGCTCGGAGAGCCCCCGCGGAAGGGGCGAGGCTCCAGGCTCAGCCCCGCAGGCCGGGGACCCCGCTGCGGGAAGTCGGGGAGCCCCGCGGGGCGCCCGGGCGTGGCGGCCCCGCGGCGGGGACTCGGGCGGGCGGGGCGCACAGCCGCGGTGGCGGCGGCCGACCTGTAAACCTTAATGACAGCAATCGAGCCTGTCTGCGCCGCTGACTCACTCCCGCGGTGACCCAGCCCCCGGTCACCCGGAGGCCTCCCTCCCTCCCTCCTCAACCCTGCCCCCTCCCCCCGCCCTCCGGCCTCAGTTTCCCCGGCCCGGGAACAATGAGGCCACTGTATCGTTATTCATTCCCCAGCGCCTCCGCCTCTCCAGGGAAGGGACCCAGGCGTCCAGCTTTTAATTATCCCTGGTGGGGTCGGGAACAGGGAAGGCCCAGCCACACTGGAAAACTGGACACAGGGACGCTTCCCAAGTCCTTCCTATGTCTTCCTATTCATATTCTCTCCACTGGTGTGGGGGGGGGGACTGCGTGCAGAGCCTCGCGCTGCGCTGACTCGCCACCTTGGTTTGGGTAGTTTACTGCTTTTCATAAATACTGCCGGCTTAATCAACTCCAGCAAACTCGATACCCCTGAGCAGGAGGCAGGGTCGACCCTTTAGAGGTTTAGTTTGTCAGAGGAGCAGTGGCTAGAGGCCCTGGTGCACCATTCATTCTCTCTCTCTCTCTCTCTCTCTCTCTCTCTCTCTCTCTCTCTCTCTCTCTCTCTCTCTCTCTCACACACACACACACACACACACACAACTGGAATTCAAAGGTTCATATTGCTAGTGAATGAATTGGTGGACAAATCTCGAATGCATTACAGCAAGTGAAGGAAGCCCGATACAAAGAATGCATACCATGCACACTATGAAAATCCTAACCTGGAACTTTGGCTGTCTGAGGGGAGGACTGAGATGGCAACAGAGGAGCCCTGAAGGTGAGAAATCATATGTCCAGACATAGACACAATATACCATGATCATAACCCCCTCCCTAATCCCCCTCCACTGAATCTCTTCTCCCCAACGAGTCCCCTTCTATTTTGATGTCATCATTTCCCCCTCCTATTATGCAGGACTTGGAGAAATGATCTGTTTTGAATGAAGTGATTATGTAGATATAACCCTCTGCCTGTTGCTTAGCATATAGAAAGCTTTGGGTTCAATTCCCAGCCCCAAAAGCCAAATTTAAACTGGATTTGCCATGTATGAATTATACCTCAATAAAGTCCTCCCAGGCAGTTAGGGTCTCAGGAGTCATGAGGCTTATGGCTAGTCAACCTTTTCTTTTTTCAGTTTTTAAAAATGTATTTGCAGAGAGAGAAAGTGAGTATGGGTACACCAGGGCCTCTAACCACTGCAAATGAACTCCAGATTCATGTGCCACTTTATGCATCTGGCTTTACATGAGTACTGAGGAAACGAACCTGTGTTGTTAGGGTTTTCAGGCAAGCGCCTTAACCTCTGAGCCATCTCTGCAGCCCAGCCTTTTTATCTTAACATTTGAGGATGCATTGAGAGAAAGAAATATTACACTATACCACAAAGAGATGGAAAAGGGTGTCTTTCAGTCCCACCTGAGTTCTTCCCTACAGTGTAGTGAGGGAGGGGTGAGGAGCTAAGCTTGGCTTGGCTTAGGACACCTGGGAGCAGGTGCCATCTCTGGTATGATCTCTGTCCTCATCTATAAAATGAGAGAATGGGGCTGGAGAGATGGCTCAGTAGTTAAGGCACTTGCCTGCAATGCCTAATGACCGGGTTTTGATTCCCCAATCTCCACATAAAGGCAAAGCCAGATGTACAAAGTGGTACATGCATCTGGAGTTTTGCAGGCCCTGATGTACCCATTCATATTCTCTCTCTCTCTCTCTCTCTCTCTCTCTCTCTCTCTCTCTCTCTCTCTCTCTCTCTCCTCTGCTTGCAAACAAAAAATTTAAATCAATAAAGATTTTTTTTTTAAACGAGAGAGTGGGCTGGAGAGATGGCTCAGCATTTAAAGTGCTTGCCTCTAGGGCCTAAGGACCTGGGTTCAATTCCCCAGTACCCATGTAAACCATGTAAACCGCTTCC
This sequence comes from Zapus hudsonius, assembly GCA_004024765.1. Classification (NCBI taxonomy): domain Eukaryota; kingdom Metazoa; phylum Chordata; class Mammalia; order Rodentia; family Dipodidae; genus Zapus; species Zapus hudsonius. The sequence continues at coordinate 27,926 of PVHP010008050.1, read as the reverse complement.
TGTAGTGTTTGGAGAGCCATCCAGCCACCGCCATGTATAGAAGCAAGAACTGCTGGGAGGGGCCAGCCTGGAAGCCATTGCTCAGCAAGCCTATGCTGGTCTCCATCCTTGGGACTTACACTGATCCATGGAACAGACAGCTACCTCCGCAACTGTAGAGGGAGGCTCTGCTTCTACCCCAATGCCTGCTGGGACTCTTGCTCCCTTAGGAGGCTGCCTCCTCTGATACTGGGAAGCTCTGGTTTCCAGAACATTCTTCTTATATAAATCCCCAGCCTGTCCTTCAGGCTCTTCCTTGTGAGCCACAGTCTTTCCTAACTAGATACCTCACACTGACTTTGCCCCTGGAAATGCTCCTCCGCACTGTTTCTACTGTCTGTCCAGACCTTTCCCTCAGCAACTGAGGTGACCAGGCTTCCTGAAAGACACCTTTGGCAAGCAGAAGGCTACCTGTGTCCTGTCCGCTAGTATCCCCAGCCCATTCCAGCTATGGCAGGACAGTGTCAGCCAGCACTGCCGACTTCCTACCATCTGAGGGAAGGTCAGGCCACTGTGGCATCTGAGAGGCAGGCACCCATTGTTTCTGGGCCTAGGAAGGGGGGCTTTCACCTCCTCCTCCTGCTCCTCAGTGTTCAGAAGCCAAGCTTTCCAGAGGTTTATAATCAGATTTATTCCCTCCACACACCACATGTTCATGATGGCATATGTTCACTACTCACCCAAAGCATATACACCACACAGCAGGCTCCAGAGCCACGTGAAGTTGCCTGTTTGGAGGGTCAGAAGCAGCTCACAGGTTCTGTCATGGCAGGCCTGGGCCCCAGGGAGGACGAGTTCCTCCTGGTCTGTACAGAAGCATTGCGCTGACCCTGGCTCTGGAACCCTGATGGCAGTACACCCAGCTGCCTCCAGGCCTTCTGGGTCCCTGAGGACACCCCAGTCCTTTCCATTAGAAGGCTCTGTCCCCAGTGTTTCACCCCCTACAGGCCACTTGGAACATACTTAGGGTCAGGCCCTGGGTTCACTGTTTGAGAGTCACTGTGGACAAGGGCAAGTTCATAGTCAGAGGGTGTCTACCTACTTACAGGCACTGGGCACATTCAGGGAGCAGGGCATCGAAGGAGCCCAGAGGGATGGTACTAATCAAAGGCACAGCCTGCTCTTCTAGCCACCGTGACTCATGTCAAGCTATGCCCCTTGCCACCCAAGAGGAAGGCCTCAATGTGGGTCAGAGCCTCTTCTTGACTTCTCAACCTTGAGTAAGGGTCTCAGCCTTACTCAAGCTGGTCAATGACACAAGGTTGCATTCTTGTCCCTGAAAGAAACTAGTTGAGGGGCTTAGTGAGGTGGCTGTTGGGGCCAGGCAAGCAGCCTTCAGATGCCAGGCTCAGCACTATGAGCCAGCATGCCTTGGGAGCTAGCTCTCCTCTTTGGTCTGCATCATGGACCCCAAGCAGGAATTCCCTCACTCGGGGTTTAAAGGGTAAAACCTTTCCCTTAGGAGAAAGTTTAGACAGGTTGGGCATAGCATATGTCATCATGCTTCAAAGTGCCTGGTACGTAGAGGTAGAACCAGAGAAGTTCAAGGTCATCCTCACTCAGATACATAGTTCAAGGCCAGTCTGGGATACATGAAGACCCTGCTTCAAAAGAAAAAAAAAAAAAAAAAAAAAAAGAGTACAAGCCAGGCACTGAGGAGGCAGAGGTAGGAGGATGGCTGTGAGTTCAAGGCCAGCCTGGGACTCCAGAGTGAGTTCCATGTCAGCCTGGGCTAGAGTGAGACCCTATCTCAGAAAAACCAAACAATAAAAAATAAAAATCCCATAGCTATAATGAAGTTCTTCCTACATTTCTGCTCAAGGCATTTATTATATTGGTATAGCGTCGGCACCATGTATCCTCTCTCTAGAGGGAGGACAGAGTGTTGAGGCTGGAAGCCAAGCAGGCATTTCTACTCTCCTCCAAGCCCCTTTCCAAGCCCAAGGGCCATTCACAGACCCATGTCCCCTCCTTTTCCCTTGGGCCGTGTGCATACCAGAGCCTTTCTAACCTTCCTATGCCCCCCCCCCCAATCTGGACATCATCACCCCAGAGGCTCTGGACCTGCCTTAACTCTGGGCCTTGTTCCAGTCCCTGGCATTTTGTTTAGTTACCTGGAATTCTCTAGTCTGTTTGTCTCTTTCCCCAGTGGAGAAGAATTTTCTCGAGACCATCTCACACCTGCTTTATTCTTAAGTGCTATGTAAATGCTTGCTCAGTTGGCAGAATTTGAACTAACTGAAGAATCCAAGCTTTACCCCTGAAATGTTCAACCCTGAACTCAGACACTGTCATTTTGTACTGAGTCTTTCCTTAAATTCACTTTTTAAAATATTTTTATTTATTTCCAAGCAGTGTGTGTGTTGGGGGGGGTGGACACACCTCTAGCCACTGCAAGCAAACTCCAGATGCATGTGCTGCTTTATGCATCTGGCTTTATGTGGGTTCTGGGTTGTTAGGCTTTGCAGGCAAGTGCCTTAACCACTGAGCCATTTCTCCAGCCCCTAAATCCACTTTTTAAAAAAATCTCCAAAGTAAGCCGGGCGTGGTGGCGCATGCCTTTGATCCCAGCACTTGGGAGGCAGAGATAGGAGGCAGAGGTAGGAGGATGCCGTGAGTTCAAGGCCACCCTGAGACTGCATAGTGAATTCCAGGTCAGCCTGGGCGAGAGCGAGACCCTACCTCAAAAAACCAAAAAAAAAAAAAATCTCCAAAGTACCCAATGAACCCATTGAATTAGAACCAACTGCATGCATTTTCTAAATGTGTTCCCGTGGAACTGGAATAAAATTAGAACCATGTTTTCCAAGTTGAAATGTTCCCAAAGCAAAGCCTTGAGAGTCTCCGTGTCCTTTGTTCTGAAGTCTCCCTGTCCTCACCCGTCTTGCAGGTCAGACCCTCTTGGTCCTTGAAAGCTCTTACTGGTCTCCCAAGATCGACTCTCCTTACCGCTGTGGTAGTGTGGGAGCCAAGGACACTTGAACTGTCCTTGTCAGTTGGATAGGTAGGACCTGAAATGAGGACATCTGTGCAGCCCTGGCTCTTACCCCTCCTTGGGCCTCCATGGCAGGAAAACCATCTGCTGCAGGAATTCCCTAAGGTGTCGCCATAAAAAGGCTTACGGTATTAAACCTCCCTGGGGTGTCTGCAGACAGTTCTTGGGGAATAGCTGTTCTTGTAAAGAGTGTTCTCCTTACGAGCCTACCTCTAATCACACCTTCTAAAGACTAAGCTTTGGTAGACAAACACCTGGCATGGACTTTGTATTTCTTTTCCTTCCTTTTTTTTTTTTTTTTTTTAAAGGGAGGAAGGGTTTATTTTGGCTTACATTTTGAGAGGATTCCATGCATCGTGATGGGGAAGGCAGGGGGACAGGAACGTAAACCACTTGAGCATATTGCATCCATTGACTGCATTTCTGTGGGAGCGTCCAATGCACACTCCTGCCTATAAAGCCAGCTGGTTTGATGGACATTCTTAACAAGTCCTTGAGGATTTTGTATCACACCTCCTGAGCACCTACAAAGCAAGAGGACATGGCTAGGAGAGGAAGGACAAAAGAAGAGAGCGTGGGAACTCCCCAAAGGACCTCACATGGCCACCTCTCTCACCCTGCCCAGCACATGGGCTTCGTGTCTGGTGAATGGTGGTGGGGTCCAGGCCTGCAGGTTCCTGGTGCAGCCCGAGAGGAACTGGCGGAGCCGATAGGATTTACTGTGCTGTCAGAAGTAGCCACTAGCCACGCGTGTCTACTTTAAAAAAAATTTATTTATTTGCAAGCAGAGAGAGAGAGAGAGAGAGAGAGAGAGAGAGAGGAGAAGACAGACAGACAGAATGTGCACACCAGCACCTCCAGCACTGTAAACAAACTCCAGATACACGTGCCACTTTGTGCATCTTGCTTTACGTGGGTACTGGGGAATAGAACCTGGGTCATTAGGCTTTGCAGGCAAGCACCTTAACTGCTGAACTCTCCAGCCCTTAGTTTATTTTTATTTTTAAAAATTATTATTATTTTTTTTTTGGTTTTTCGAGGTAGGGTCTCGCTCTAGTCCAGGCTGACCTGGAATTCATTATGTAGTCTCAGGGTGGCCTTGAACTCACAGCAATCCTCCTACCTCTGCCTCCTGAGTGCTGGGATTAAAGGTGTGCGCGCCACCACGCCTGGCTCTTAGTTTATTTTTAAATATTTATTTATTTGCAAGTAGGTAGAGAGAGAAAGAGAGAGAGAAAATGAGAGTGTGGGGAATGGGTATGCCATGGCCTCTTGCCATTGCAAAGGAACTCCAGATGCATGTGCCACTGTGCTTCTGGCTCCACACTGGTACTAGGGAATGGAACCTGGGCCGATAGGCTCTGCAAAGAGGCACCTTAACTGCTGAGCCATCTCTCCAGCCCATGTTCCTGTTTAAATGTCGGTGAATGAAATGAAAAATGATGGCCCTGGATTGCACTAGCGTCATCTGGAGTGACCATAGCCACATAGGCTCACTGGTACAATGCACAGATATAGAACATCTCCATCACTGCAGAAGGTTCTATGGGACAGGGAACAGTGGGGGATATGTAAAAGGGAGAGTCTTGGAGAAGAAAGGACAGAGGAGGAAGCAGAGATCCTGAGGCAGGAGGCTGACTTGTGCTGCTCAGAGGCATGCCTGGGGCAGTACTCGGTCTCTTCTGGCCTCAGGGCATAGGTGACCTGAAGAGCTTGCTGGTTATGTGTGGTGTGCTCTCCACTCCCAGCTCAGCTGGAGTAGAAATCGTCAAGGCTTGTCTCTTTAAGAGCCAGAGCTTTGGGCTGGGGAAGATGGCTCAGCAGTTAAAGTTTGATTTACAGGACCCCTGTAAAGCCAGATACACAAAGTGGTACATGCATCTGGAGTTCTTTTGCAGCAGCAACAAGCCCTGGTGCACCCCATACACTCTGCTCATAAATAAATAAAGTAGACAAAATAAGAATCCGAGGTCTGGTCCAGCAAGCCCAATGAGGAGGGCCCTCAGAAGGTTGGGGACAGGGAGGAGGGAAAAGAGGGTACCCTCACAAGACTTGCTCATACAATGTATCTAATTATTGACAATAAATATATTAATTTAAAAAAGGAATCTGAGCTGTGCTTCATTTTTAATATAAGCCTTGCCTGAGCCTTTCGCTTAGTTCCCTGAGCATAACTGAATGCTTTCTGGGTGACTTGTGGTCCTCTTTGTGAATTCTGTTCATTCCTTGGGCTTTGATGACCCTGATTTCAGAGCACCATGAGAAGGGCTCCATCCCTATGCAAGGTACACTGAGGTTAAATTTTTTTAAATCAGTTTTCCCTCCTGCCACCTTATTTTATTTTATTTGTAAGCAGAGACACAGAGAAGAGAGGAAGGGAGGGAAGGAGGGAGGGAGGGAGGGACAGAGAGAGAGGGAGAGAATATGGGTATGCCAGAGCCTCTAGCCACTGTAAACAAATTCCAGATACATGTGCCACTTTGTGCATCCGGCTTATGTGGGTGCTGGGAACTGAACCCTGATCCTTAGGCCTTGGAGGCAACTGCCTTAACCGCTAAGCCATCTCTCCATGGGTTTGAATACCTGGACACAGAGGCAGTTACAATTGTATGTGAAGCACGAGTTCAGTGGTTTATTATTGTTGTTTATTTGCAAGGAGAGAGAGAGAGAGAGAGAGAGAGAGAGAGAGAGAGAGAGAGAGAGAGAGAGAGAGAGAGAGAGAGAGGCAGGCACACCAGGGCCTCCTGCTGCAAATGAACACCAGATGCATGCATGCACCACTCTGCATTTAGTTTTACATGGGCATTGGGGAATCAAACCTGGACCTTGAGGCTTTGCAGGCAAGTGCCTTAACCTCTGAGCCATCTCTCCAGCCTGAGTTTAGTGATTCTGATGAAAGCTCACCCATAAAAAAGGAGCTCATGCTGAGAGCTGTGGGAAGTTGCTTTCTCTTTTGGCTGCCCCAAAGTCTTTTCTATTTAAATCCTGCTCCTAGGGGGATATTTTAGACACATGGACTTTTGAGCCTGATATGTTTGACTAGTTGTCAATACAGTTACTAAGAGAGTAAGATCTCGTCCCCAGAGGCCTATCTTACATCACCCATGATGCATTGCTTTGGAGAGTGGAAGCGGACCTAGGACTGTCTGTAGTGTCTTCTACTCCCTCTGTTTCCTGAAAAATAAGGGCGCTTGGATTTTCCCTCTCCACAGTGAGCCACCAGTCCCAATTGTGAGGCCATTGGAGGGAGTTTTGGGGAGCTATTGGCCACTTGCCAACCCAACTTTCCTGAGAGCTGGGCCATGGGAGCCCACTGAGCAATTGCACTGAGTCTCGCTCTAGTCCAGACTGATCTGGAATTCACTTTATAGTCTCAGGCCTTGAACTCACAGCCATCTTCCTATCTCCGCCTCCCGAGTGCTGGGATCCAAGGCGTGCACCAACATGCCTGGCTTCTGTTTGTTTTGTTAGATGAGGTCTTGCTCCATGGCCCAGACTGATCTGGAACTCCTGATCCTCTGACCTCTGCCTGCCTTACTGAGATTACAGGTATGAGCCCACCTCATCCGAGGTTAAATGGTGCTCACCTGTCACCCTGCCATTTCTACTTGGCCACCCCCGAGTGGCACCATCTGTCTCCTCCTGGGTTCATGGACTCCCCACCCAGCATGAAATTCTACCCCATCCCAGCCCTCCATGGCCTGCATGTAAGGATCTGTTCCAGTTTCACTACTTATTGTTTGTGGCCCTGAGTATTTTCCTAGCGTATTTTCCCAGCGGTCCCTGGCAGAGCCTGTAGCGCTGTGGTCACCTCTGTAGCCTGCAGGGAGCCCAGACTTCCCTCCCAGCAACCACCAAGGCTGGAGGCTTTGGGCTGCTTGGACTCTGGGGACCTTGAAAGCAGCCCCACCTGGAGAAGGGGCCTTCCTCCTCTGGGCCCTGGTCTGAGCTGGACTAAGGGACATGAGAGTCCAGTGGGGCCTGAGCCCAAAGGTCACTGATTCTCACAAACAGTCCAGTATCTTCTGGCTCTGAGAGAAAAGAAATTGGCCTTTTTGTAGTTCTTCTTTCTTCCTCAACCAAATATGTTCTTTTCTGTTTTTCTCTTCCCCACCGGGAACTTACTTACAATTTTTAGATGGTCCTAACTGGGGAGAGGAAGCTGATTGGTTGGTAGAGAAATCCACACTCCGTCCATATCCCACTGGGCCCGCAGTCAATAGAAAGGCCCTTGGGGTTCCAGGCAGCAGGAGACCGGAGAAGCCATGAAGTATTTATTTTCCGTGGCTTTGCTCAGGCCGCAGCACTTTTATTGAATCTGGCCCCAAAACTGCTGGGATTAGGACTTGCTTGGCTACTCAGAGAGAAATAAGTGTTCTGAGGGAGAAAAAAAAAAGCTGCCCTCTCCTGCCCCTTCCTTCTTTCCACCCTCCCCATGTGGTTTCCTGGTTTAAAAGTTTTCCAGAATTTGCTCAAACTGAGGAAGAAAGTCTTGTTGTGTTGAAAAGTCTACTATGTCCCATCCTGGCCCCTCTGGGCCTGTGGTTGGTGTTGGCCTCTGGGGATCCCTGCTCCCCACTAGATGAGCTAGGGAAGAGTCTGCTTCATTCCCTCCCCACAAGGCCTGGACTATAGCCTGTTCAGCCACAATGTGAGAGCTGGCAGCTTGGATCTTTGCTAAATTCTGCCCTGGGGCTTAGAACTTGGGCCCTGAGCACAGTGGGCGCGGCCTCACAGGACCAGATCCCGAGGGTCTTGTCACAGGCCTTCCTAATCATTGGCCTTGCCTGGCTGGGCCAAGATAAGAATCTGGCAGATCTAAACTTTCCAGCAGGGGTTCTGAGAGGTTCTGTGGGGCTCTGAGGAGTGCCTTAGGGGGCTCCCAAAGCAGGCCCTCTGGCTGCACCCCAAGGCTCTGAAATGGCTCAATTTAAAGTATCCTGAAGTATTCCTCTGGGGTTACTCAGGGGCTGTGGGTGGGGAGAAGTCCCAGCCCCAGAATACCAAAGGGCATTGAATTCATGGCCACCTTGTAGGCAGCAGAGGGTGCCAGGGGAAGTAGCGCCTCAGCCCCTAGCTGTGAGCCTAACCCTTGTACTCTGCTTCCAGACGCTTCTTGTCTGAGAGGTGACTGCTCCCAAGACCCAACCTGGGCACTATGTGGCCCATTCATTCATTGATTCATGCAGCCAGTTGCCAAAAGATGGAATCCCTCCAAGAAGACCGGAGCTTTGGGGCCCCAGTGAGGGGGGGGGGCTGCAGCAACTCCCCTGACCTTTTGCAAACTAGAGACCAGAGTGTGAAGGAATTAGCCCACCACCAAAGGCAGCCTCTGCTCCTGCTTTGTCAAGAGACTCGGGCTTTGGGCTGGGGGGGGGGGACTTTCACAGGGTAGGGTTGGCACTGACCACCAGCCTTGGATTAGTTTTCAGCTGGCAGAGAGAGAGAGAGAGAGAGACAGAGAGAGAGAGAGAGAGACAGAGAGAGAGCATCTTTCATGCTAGAAGTGCAGTTTGTGCAGAGAACCAAGGGGATGTCAGGAATGGTCTTCTGCAATGGACAGAAGACCTCTGGCCTTCTGGGTAGGCACACTAATGTGGGACCTCCTCCTCGGATGGGGCTGTGGCTCCAAAGATGTGTTATCTAGACAAGATCCAGTGGGTGTTCCTCTGTTTCCTTGTCCCGAATGGGTGAACTGTCTTATCTCCCTATGGCAGGGGCTTATTGTGGGGCTATTAGTGATGAAGTGCTGGCTCCCGGGCAGGGGAGCTAGTCTGGGCCACCAGCCCAGTCCCTAGAGCCCCTTCCTCCTGGGCCTGCCAAATTCCTTGGAGCCCAGCGGATAAGATTAGCCCTCCGACTTCCCAAAGGTCCTGGCCTCCAAGTAGTATTATTTTTTTCCTTCCCAGTGCTGGGGATGGAACCCAGGGTATTGTGAATGCAGGGCGAGTGTTCTATCTCTACACCCACAGTTCCTGAGCCCCTCATTCTTATCCAGCTACGGCTTCCTTTAACTTGGACGTGGGCCTGGCTGGCCCTTGAGGCCTAGGAGTTTAAGATCCCAGTTAAGGAGCCAGGCAGGCTTAGGAGAAGCTTCTGTTTGGAGGTGACCCGGTGCCTGAGTTGTTGTCACCGATTTCAGGGCTTCTGCCCCTCCAACTCCCAGACTCCTGCTGCTTTCCATTCCGGCGTCCTTTAGGCAATGCCAGAAGCCAATGCCTGCTGCCCACCACAGTAATGGCGGGGAGGAGAGGAAGGACATCCAGAACGGCACAGACCGAGAGGTCCAGTCCTGTCCTGCTCCAGCCCCCATCTCTATCCCGCAGCTGTGTCCTGGCTCTGGGACACCCTCAGCTACTCAGCACCCACCCACTGCCAGCCTCGGGGCTCATCCACCCTTCTGGCCCCTCATCAGTTTGAACCTGAGGCATGAGCCTGACAGGAAACTCCAGACATTTGGCTTTCTCATGTGTTCCCGAAAGGCCTCCTCAAGCGGAGTCCCAGCAGTAAGTGTGGTGAGCACACAAGCACGTCTATCAGGTGAGTTTGGAGGAGTGTCAGCACTTGTTTACAAAGCCTCCCGCCCAGTCATCAGTCTCTCTCTCTCTCTCTCTCTCTCTCTCTGTCTCTCTCTCTCAGAGCAGGTTCATGAGCCCTGGATTCTAGACCCAATGGCTATATGCTGCTGTGACTTTGAGAAAGTCACTTTGCCTCTCATTTTCTACACTGAATGAGATTAGATTCACCCATCTCCCGAGAACCTGCTATGAAGCTCATGGGTCACACTAGGGTCAGGTCCTTCTGGAAGAGCAAGTCCTGGGAGGGAAGCTGGGGCCACCCTACCCTGAGGCCCCTTGGCCTGAGGCTGATCAGAATCCAAGCCCAGGCTCCAGATTGGGCCATAGCAGCCCTGCAACTATCTCCCCACGCTGCCCCAGGCTCTCCTTCAGTAAGGAGGCCGCCATCCTGATCCTGGCCCCAGCTTGTCCTGCTCATCCCCACCTCCCATGCTGCCCAGTGTGGACCTTCCCATTCAGATCCCTGGCTCCAAATAGGACTGTCCCCTCTCTGCCAACTCAGTCAAGGACAGGGTTAGGCCTTGCAGAGGGAGTGCGGGCTATGACCTGCTCCAGCAGAGTGACTGCAAGTGAGCACCCAGGAGCCAGCCAGGGTGGGTTTCTAGGAGCTCTGAGATCTTAGGAGACCTACCTGGCAGGAAGGAGCAAAGAGCCCAGGGGATTTAGCTAGCTTGACACAGGGCTGAGGGTGGCGTCCACTGGGAAGGGGGGCAGCCTTGCTCTGCCTCTCAGGGTCCAGCCTAGCCTCAGGGCTCTATTCTTTTTGAGGAAGGGTCTCACTGTAGCCTGGGCTGACCTGGAACACACTGATTCTTCTACCTCTGCCTCCAGAGTGCTGGGACGAAAGGCGTGCAACCCCACACCCGGCCGGCAGCAGCTCTCTTCTTTCTAAGCAAGGCTTTTTAGCCCCCCCTTCTCCTCTCCCTAGATGAGTGGTTTCAGAGGAGGAACTGAGCAGCCTGGGGAACTTTTTTTTTCTTTTCCTTTTCGTTTTTGAGGTAGGGTCTTGCTCTGGTCCAGGTTGACCTAGAATTCACTATGTAGTCTCAGGGTGGCCTTGAACTCACAGCGATCCTCCTACCTCTGCCTCCTAAGTGCTGGGATGAAAGGCGTGCGCCACCACATGGCTACAGCCTAGGAAATTTTGACAATCACTGGAGCCCAACACCCATGTCAGACTCTGATTTAATTGGTCTGGGAGGACAGCACCGGAGCACCTTGGCCAAGGGCCCAACATGTCTCCAGGTGAGGGGTGTCTTCTCCAGCATAGTCCCCTCTAGGCCCTGAGGCTTCTTCTCCCACCCCCATATGGTCCTGGAAGTCTGTGGGCACACCTGGTCTCCCCTGCAGGTGTTGGGCAACCGCCTTACCTGGCCAGCTCATGCCTGCCACCTGCTGCAGGCCCATCACAATGCCTCCTAGCCTCCAGTCCAGCTGAGACAGGAAGGGGAGTTGCATGTGCACCCTGTCTCCTGCTCCACTGGAGGGACCTGGTTCTGCCCTCCATAGGCCCTGTCTGGTTCCCTGGCTTCTAGGATGCCCCTCCATGCCATCTTCTCCACTCTGAACTCCTCACTCTGCACTGCCTCTTGACCCAGATGTGGGTGCCCCAGGGCTGACAAAGCTCTGTTCTCACACCACAGTCTCCCAGCAATGACTGCTCGGCTCTCTGCCTGAAGCCTGCTCATCTGTGAGCTAATAGAATTGGTCCAGGTGTCCCGCAGGCTCAGCCCAGCCAGCCACACCTTAAACCCCCCCTCCCATTTCCCCTACCTCAGCAATGAAATGTCCCTCCATAGAATGTCTCCACCCAGTCCTGAATCCTTCCCGCCCCATCCCCACTCAGCACTGGTGACTTCAGCTCCCTGACTTCCCCACCTCCCTCTAGACACTGCAATCGTCTTTTTAAAATATATGCTTATTTATTTATTTGCAAGCAGAGAGTGACAGTCAGAGAGAGGGAGAGAGAGACAGAGAGAATGGGCACACCAGAGCCACTTGCCACTGCAAACAAACTCCACATGCATGTGCCACTTGGTGCATCTGGCTTTATTTTTATGTGGGTATTGGGGAATCAAACCCTGGTTGTTAGGCTTTGCTGGCAAGCACCTTAACTGCTGAGCCAAATCCCCAACCCATCTTTAAAAAAATTTTAAGTAATAGTTTATTTATTTGAGAGAGAGAGAGAGAGAGAGAGAGAGAGAGAGAGAGAGAGAGAGAGAGAGAGAGACAAAGAGAGAATGGGTACACCAGGCCTCCTACCACTGCAAATGAACTCCAGAATCATGCATCTCATCTGGCTTTACGTGGTACTGGGAAATTGAACAAAGGAGGCCATTAGGCTTTGCAAGCAAGTTGAGCCACCTCTTCAGCCCTGTTGTTTTGTTCTTTGACAGGGTCTCCTATAGCCCAGGTTGACCTCAGACTCCACTCCCAAGTGATGGGATTTACAGGCATGTGCCACCCTGCCCAGCTTTTCTGCAACCTCTCAGAGGAAGTTCCTGTTTCCCCTCACAGCTCCCTTACAGCCTGTCTCCACATGGTAGCCGATGGGAAGTTGGAACCACAGAGGCCTGCACATGCTGCTTCTCTGCCTAACATTTGCCGTGACTCCCCGCTGCTCTTATGAGGACATCTGCTTTAAGGAGGTTGGTCCTTCCTTTATCCCTGGCCTGTCTACATGGTCTTCTGTCCCCACCCTCCCTCCATAGTCCAGTCATTCAATCATTGTTTCCTTAGAGCTGGGGTTAGAGCTCCGAGATGACTGCTCTAGAATGCCCCTCTCCTTTCTCCCAGCAAGCCCCCTCTTCCCTTCTAAACTTCCGCTGGGAGTCTGTGTGCAGGGGTGACTTGGGACACGTCTTCATGTTTCATGGTGCAGAGCACATTGTCTGCCCTAGCTTCTGGGTAACAACTCTATGCCGCCAAGACCATGGGGGCTTGAAGCCTGGCAAGGAGACCACAGAATGCGCAGAGTAGGTGACAGAGCATCACAGCCTGAGTGTCAACTGAGTAGCGCTGGGTGGGAACTCCAAGGTGACCTCGGCTGCTGGCCTCAGGTGAGCACTTGGTAAGGAAACTTCTTCTCCAGCCAGAAGCAGAGGCCCTGCTCCAGGCACTTCTGGGGTGTGTGTGTGTGTGTGTGTGTGTGTGTGTGTGTGTGTGTGTGTGTGTGTCAGGCTCTGTGTTTGTCCAAACTGTGAATGGAAGGCCAGGTGTGGTGGCGCATGCCTTTAATCCCAGCACTTGGGAGGCAGAGATGGGAGGAGTTCAAAGCTAGCGTGAGACTACATAGTAAGCCTGGGTTAGAGTGAAACCTTACCTCAAACACAAAAACAAAAAATAAAAAAGACAATACTCCTAGCCTGGCGTAGTGAAACACTCCTTTAGTCCCAGCACTCTAGAGGCTGAGGTAGAAGGATGGTTGTGTGTTCAAGGCCAGCCTGAGCTAGCCTTTTTCAGAAAAAAGCAAAAAGAAGGATTAAACCTGAATTTGGCATCAGGGCTGGTTAGCTTGCCCCCATTCATAAATGACCCCAATTTGGGTCTCTAGGTGGGCTATTTACCCTCTCCTGATTTCGCTCTCTGTACTTTCTCCTTTTTCCTTCTGACTCTAATAACGTCTCCCTAAATTAAAAAAAAAAAACAGTATTCTAAATAGATACATGCTGACATATTCAGGGGACATGAAGTGAAGTCTGCAATATACTTTCAAATGGCTGGAGGGAGACAGCAAGACGAATGAGGACAGCGCAGCAGCAGGTCAGAGGTAGAGCGGCAACGCCTAGCTGGAGGGCAGCAGGTATTCAGGAAATTCGCTGTGTGTCTGAATTCTTGCATTTTATGGTGCTGGGGATTGACTTTGGAGCAAGTACTCTACCTCTACCATATCCCCACACCCGGTCTGCTTGAAAATTGAGTTTGGATCCTCAGAATGCACTTAAAATGTTGGACGAGGTCTGGAGAGATGGCTCAGTGGTTAAGGCACTTGCCTGCAAAGCCTAATGACCTGGGTTCAACTCCCCAGGCTGTTAGGCCAGATGGGTAAAGCCAGATACACAAAGTGGTGAATATGTCTGGAGTTGGTTTGCAGTGGGGTGTCCATTCTCTGTCTGCCTTTCTCTCTCTTTCTCATAAATAAATAAAATAGCACTTTGTTTTTGAAAACAAAATGCTAGATGCATCTGTAATCCCAGCGCTCCTATGGAGAATCCGCCTCAAACAAGGTGGCAGGTGAAAACCGACACCCCCACATGGGTGCCGTGACACTCACACACCCACGCGAAGACACACAAAGATCAAATAAGCTGGTCCTTATTGCAGTAGGGTCACCCAGCTCTTCCCCAGCCTAGGACCTGGCGAGCTTCCCTGGTTGCATTTCCCCAAACAGGACAAACTGGAAGTGTTTCATCAGTGTGTAGACCTTGCCATTTTCAAAAATCCTTTGGGGACTTCATCAAATCCTAGAGTGAACAACTGTTCCCCTACAGTTGGCAAGAGGAGGCAAGCCATACCCCATGCCACAGGGTACCCAGCAGAAGGTGTTGCCCCTGGGAGGGGGGTCTCTGTGTCCTTGAGCCCTGCCCCCACCCCACTGCATGGGGCTCCCTGGGCACAGACTGTCTGATTTTCTGTTGCCTCCGGCACTCAGCCCTGTGCCTGACCCACGGTGGGCTAAGAACTGCCGGCCTGGTGCCACGGGCTGGTTTGTTACCAGCGTAGATGCTCTTAGGAGGCACGGAGCCAAGAGCCGCTTCAGCGCTCAACATCATCAGTGAGCAGACACCCTAAAATCATTCTGCACATAGGGGAGGGCACAGCTGAGAGTACTGGGTCCTTGTCCCGAGTCAGGAGAGAGCTATGCCGTCTGGCCTGAGAGTGGCCTGGAAGCCTGTCCCTACCTCTCGCTGATCTTTAATTTATTTTCTTTTTCTTTTTTTTATTTTTTTTATTTTTCAAGGTAGGGTCCTGCTTTAGCCAAGGCTGGCATAGAATTCACTATGTAGTCTCAGGCTGGCCTGGAACTCACGGCAGTGATCCCCCTACCTGTCTCCCGAGAGCAGATTTAAAGGTGTGCACCACCACTCCTGGCCTTCCGGCCTGATTCTTGTGCCCCAGGTGTGGCTCACTTGGTGTCCCCTGCTTTGGGGTGCCTTCCCCCTCCCTCAAGGCCCCATGCCTCCTTCGACTTCCCCGTTGCCTTTCTCTTCACCAAATCACTGTCACACATGTGTGTCCAGCCAACCACCCAGATCTATCTGTTGCCTGCACCCTGTTCCTCCCCCAGGTGGCCAGAGGGGCAGACACCCCAGGGAGCTGGTGATCCCCAGGGTCAGCGTTGCAGCCTTAGGCCCAGAACAGAAGTCACTTTTTATGAATGCAGCATCTGAAATTGACACGTGCCAGGGTGAGACAGGACGGAGCAGGGTGCAGGTTGCTTCGTGGCCCTGCAGAGGGGTTCACCTCTGTCTCTGGTGCCCGCTCTCTCCGCCTCTGCATTTGGTGGGGGCTCAGTTTGCCTTGCTCGCCCATTGTCCCCCCTCCTGTAAAGTGATCTTTCTATATTTACTTAAACTTCTATTTAAAGAGGAATTCCTCATAATTACTCAGCCGTGGAGAGCTGACGCTGTTTGGCTCTGTTTATTTAGTCTCTCCTAGTGATTGGCAAAATGTCCTCAGTGGCTTTCAAGAGCAGATATAGACGAATGACCTGCTGGTCATAAAATAAAGTATGATGTTCTCCTCTGTCCTCATGGGAGCTGGCTTGAGAAGGGACGTGCCTCCCCGCCCCATCCCATCGAGAGGCGAAGCCCAGGCATTTTCTGAGCTGCATTCGTGAAGTAGTTTGAGAATCTGTGAAAGTGGGATGTGAGTGTGTACGCGTGGATAACGGGTGTTCCATACACATGGCTACTGACCGCTTCTCTCGTGTGCACACGTGAACATTTACACTCACACAGAGGCTTGCCAGCAGCAAAGGGCAAGCATGCCCGTGAAGGGATGAGGTTGGGATTAATTACATCTATTTTTCCCTCAAAAATATTTAATTGATACTTGGCATGTAGTCTAGTAGTAGAACTAAAATAGCCAGTTATTTATGTAGAATTCATTCCCAAGACGCTCTCCTCCCTTCTCCTCCCCAGCCCCACCCCCCACCACAGTGACCTCCCAGACCTCCCAGAACCTTCAGGGAAAACCCTTCTCTGACCCACCCAGGAGGGAGGAAGAGTTATGTGAGTCTTATTTATCCGACTGTGCCAGGGGCTGGACTCAGATGGCTGGCAGTACGGGGGTTGAGGGGTCATGGCGTGCTGCATGCATTGCAGTTAATCCGAATGAGGTGGACAGCACACACGATGCAGGGAAAATTGTCATAGTCTCCTAAAGGTGACCTCACCTAGCTTCCTGCTCTCCTCAGAGAGGAAGAGACCAGACTGTGGGCCTGCGGAGGACCAGGAGGCAGCCCCCTTGGTTCCAGGCATCTCCTCCTCTGAGTTCTAGGCTATTCTCTGGATGGAACTATCTTTCTCATCTGGCTTGTTCAGTGGCCTGGCTTCTTAGAAAGCCACGAGCACCCTTGCTATCACCCAATGCAAGGAACCACTCTATTTTGTTTTCTTTTTGAGATGGGATCTGGTAGATTTAGTGGGCCTGAAGTGCACTATCCAGATCAGGCTGGCCTTGAACTTGCTTTGATCTTTCTGCCTCTGCTTCCTGAGTGCTGGGATTATAGGCAAAGGTCACCATACTCCATGTACAGCTTCCTGTTCTTTCTCCTTCCTTCCTTCTTTCCTTCCTTCCTTTCTTTTTTTTTAGGTATTTTAAAAACTATTTTTTGAAATTTATTTGCAAGGTGGAGGAAGAGAACGAGAATGGGCTTTTGCCACTGTAAATGAATTCTAGATGTTTGTGTCACTTTGTGCATCCGGCTTTACAAAGGTACTGGGGACTCAAAACCAGGCTGCAAGCAAGAGCCTTTGCCTGCAGAGCCATTTGCCCAGCCCCTCAGCCCCTCATTGTTCTTTCTTTTTCTTTCTTTCTTTCTTTCTCCTTTCTTTTCTTCTTTCTTTTTCTTTTCTCTTTCTTCCGCTTTCTTTTTATTTGTCAGCACACATACACACACACACACACACACACACAGAGAGAGAGAGAGAGAGAGAGAGAGAGAGAGAGAGAGAGAGAGAGAGAGAGAGGGCATCCCAGGGCCTCCTGTTGCTGCAACAGAACTCCAGATACATGTGCCAGTTTGTGCATCTGGCTTTATGTGGGTACTGGGCAATTGAACCTGTCAGATTTTGTAAGTAAGTACCTTTAACCATCTCCCAGCCCCTTCTTTTCTTCCTTTAAAAAAAATTTGAACAGGGTCTAATTATTTAGCCTTGGCTAGCCTAGAATTCAGCATGTAGACCAGACTGGTCTTGACCTTGCTCAGGTGGCAGTCAGCACCACAGATGGATCCCTATCCACGGAGCTTAACATGTCCTTAGCCTCCGGTGGACTCCTAGGAGCTCGGGGGTATATATGACGTGTTAGCACCCTTGATGCCCAGTCTCAGCTCCAGAGTTTGAATTCAGCGGGCATCTGGGATAGGAATGGAGAATTTCTTGTTCTAAAACGTTCCAAGGGGGGGTACCCCTCAGTGGAGGAGCACAGCTTGGCGGGGGAAAGGTCTGGGATCTATCCCAGCACTAAGGACAGTTTGAAGACCTGAAGGCAGCGGTTCTGAAGGCCGGGGATTCGGTGATCACCTCCTCCTGGCTCTCATTTCCTGGGGACTGGAAAGCACTGGTATGGGGTAGGGGGTGGCTTTCTAGAAGTGGTCTGTGAGCAAGAGCAGGAAAGCCAAACAGAAAATTCTGGAAACTGCCAGGGCTGAGCCTGTTCCCTGAAGAGGAGGCTTCGAGGCTTGTCTTGGCTGTGGTCTCTTGTTCCTGGCACCACCCCACCCCCACAGCAGACGCTTTGGCCAGGGCCGGGGAGACCTTGCTGCCCACGACACCTACGGTTTTAGAATCTGGAGAGCAGATGCCTCTCCTTGCTAAGCAACTCGTGAAACAAACAGCTTGCTGCAGGGCTGTCTTTTTGAAGCTGACTTTGTTGTTGGGTTGGGGAGATGTGTGCAGAGAGAAGTTTTGCAAAGTGATGACATCACGGGAATCATAAAAATGCCACTTGGTGTTCCGTGTCTTTCACCTAATCACAGGTCAGCTCCAGGGGCTGGGCTGACACAGAGGAAGGTCATGGCCGCAGACAGGAGGGCTGCCTCCAGCTCTCAGGGTGGCACCAGTCAGCTTACTCCTCAGAGCCTCAGTTTACCCATTACATAAAAGGGCCAAACGTCACAGTTATTTTGTTTGTAGGGTTTCATTGTAGCCCAGGCTGACCTGTAACTCACTCTGAAGCTCTAGCTAGGTTAGCCTTGAACTCATGGCCATCTTCCTACCTCTGCTTCCAGAGTGCTGGGAATAAATACGTGAACTACCACGCCTGGCTTGCAGAGTGTGTGCGTGCACATGTGTGTATGTGTGTGGTGTATGTATGTGTGAGCACACACATGACTTGCATGTGTGTGGAAGCCAGAGAACGTCAGGAGCCCTCAATGACTCATCCTTGTATATCCTTGAGATCGGGTCTCTCCCTCAACCTGCAGCTGCTGTCAATGATTCTCAGGTGTCCACACCTCCCCCCACCAACGGGGATTCCAGATGTGTGTGGCTGTGCCCATCAGCTTTTTATGTGAGTTCCGGGGACTCTGCTTGAGGAGCCAGCTCTCCCCAGCCCATGAGGCAGTTTTGAAGGTTTCTGCTGGGTCCAATTCTATAGACGGAGCTGACATTAAATGGGTGTTTGTCCAAAGCTTTGGTCTGTGGAACTTTCCTTGCAGGGTGTATTTGAAGTTGACCGAGAGACTCCTTAAGTAGAGTTTTCATTGGGTTTGATACAAGTCCCAGGTTTGGAGGAACTTCTCCAGTCTGTGAGTGGGTTCTTCAAGAGGAGTTATGTAGCTGGGAAGTGGGGCCTACGTGCATATATAATCCCAGCATTCCCGAGGGAGAGGCAGGATTTGACTCTCAAAAGAGGGGAAAAGGAAGAAAAGGAAAGGAACTAAAAACTAAAACAAAAACAGCTCAGCAGGGATCACAGCTCTAACACCCCCTGACACATCTTCCTGTGGCCCTGGGGATCCTCTGATCTTCCGTGTGGAGTTCAAGGCCCATAGTTGTCCCGGGAAAACATGTTTCTGGAGTATCAGAGCCTTTTGAGACTGCCACAGGCTGGAGCTGGCACTTTGCAAACCTGAGTGTCTCCCTCGCCCATCCTGCCCTGGCTCATGTTTTGGCCTTGACACTTTGTTGCCAGGCAACCATCTATCCTATAGGAATTCACACTCATTCTTCCAGGCAGACACATTTAATTTAAGATCCAGAGTGCTTGGTGACTCGGGGTGTCACCAGCCTGTGCCTTCACAGAAATAGCCCCAAGCACTGAGTCAAAAGTAGCCGGGGCAACTGATCCCCACATTTGATCTTACTCCCCCAAAATAGCTCAGTCCTGCTTATGCTGTTCCGAGTGGGTCCGTGGGAGCCTGGCTGGGCTCAGGGCCTCCTCTCTTCTATGGGGTGCTTGTATTTCTGGGGCCATCACTGCAGACAGCTCAGTGACTCAGGGCTCTGAGCATGATGTAACATGCCTGGCTTCCAGGCAGGGGGATGGGGATGTGCGTGATAATCTTGAAATTCCAGATGAGACCCTTAGTGCCTCCAGGTTAGTTCCTGACCAAGGTCAGGTACAGCTCCTAAGTTCCCAGGGGGAAGGCTGGGCGGGGAGGAGACATCCTGGCTCCCCCTGACAACTAGCCCAGGGTTCAGTCCATGGACACACGCCTGCACACACACACACACACACACACACACACACACACACACACACATACACACACACCAGCCATGGCTGGTCCCACCCAGGGCGCTTTAGAAATCTGGGTTCTGATGTAACTGTGATAGTTGAATGTGTAGCCAGGATCCAGAGCCAAGGACTCTTGCCCAGTGTCCCCTCTGTGACCAGCTGCTACGCTTTTCCCTTCTGTCAGGCGTCTCTGGGGCCCCGGCACCCTCTGGGCTCTGACCTCTCTCTCCTGGTGGAGAAAAGCTTGTCCTCACGCTCCAAGCCCCTGGGCCAGGCATCGGGTCTTAGCTGAGGGCCAGCGTGGGCACAGGTCGTCGGCTGGGCTCTGGGCACAGGGAAGAGGCGGAGCCCGAGAGTGGAGGTGAGGGCTGGGCACTGGGCTTGGGAAATACGATAAAGGCAGCGTGTGTCACCGGGAGAACAGCAGGCGCCCACGAACAAGCACCCATGGGCTGGCCACCAAAACACGGGCTTGTACTCCATTCGTTAGTCATTTTTATTTTACTGTATTTTACTTTACTTTATTTTTTTTTTGGTCTCGCTCTAGCCCAGGCTGACCTGGAATTCACTCTGTAGTCTCGGGGTGGCCTCAAACTCATGGTGATCCTCCTACCTCTGCCAAGTGCTGGGATTAAAGGCGTGCGCCACCACACTTGGCTTTTTCTTTAATTTTTAAAAATTGTGGTAAGAACACGGTTTAAACTCCTAACCATTTTTAGTGTACAGTTTAGTGGTGCTAACTACCCCATTCTGCTTTTGGCTCCCTGACGCTGCCATCTCGAGCCAGTTCACATAACAGCATCTGTCCTTTCTCTGGGAGGTGGAGTGCCAGCGAGCGCTCTAGGACCAAGGTACACCTGCAGTCCTGTGCTGGCTTTCACCTGTGACTGACTCGTTTCTTCTCCCCCTCTCTTGTGGTACTGGGGATGCGAGGCAACCATTTCACTATTGAGCCTTTTTTTAAAATAATATTTGATTGGGCTGGAGAGATTGCTCAGTGGTTAAGGTGCTTGCGTGGACCTGAGATCAATTCCCAGCTACCCACATAAAGTCAGGTGCACAAAATGGTGCATGCATCTGGAGTTCATTTGCAGTGGCTGGAGCCCCTGGTATATGTGCCCATTCTCTGTCTATCTCTCTCTGATCACAAATAAATAAGTAAATCAATCAATCAATCAATATTTAAAAAAATTTATTATTATTTTTATTTTTTAAAAATATTTTATTTATTTATTTTTAAGCAGATAGATACAGAGAGAGAGAGAGAGAGAGAGAGAGAGAGAGAGAGAGAGAGAGAGAGAGAGCACACAAGGGCCACCACCTTGTGGTTCTGGCTTATGTGGGTCCTGGGGAATTGAACCGGGGGCCTTAGGCACTGGAGGCAAGTGCCTTAACTGCTGAGCCATCAAAATGGAGAAGCCCATTTTTAAATTATTTTAAAAAAGAAATAATTTAACAAATATTTTATTTATTTGAGCGAGTAAGGGTGAGTTTGGGCACGCCAGGGCCTCCTGCCTCTGCAAACACCAGACACATGCACTCCTTTGAGCGCCTGACTCCAAGTGGTTAGGAGAATCAAAGGTGGGCCATCAGGTTTTGCGAACAAGCACCTTTAACTACTAAGCCTTCTCTCTAGGCCCTTTCTTTGTGCTTTTCTTTTTACTTGAGGTCTCACTAAGTTGCCCAGGCTTGCCTCGAGCTCACTTGCTCTGTCGGTCCCCAAGTAGCCAGGATTTCAGGTCTGTGTCACCAGGCCCAGAATGACTGAGGTTTCATTCAGTGTAATGTCCTGAAGGTTCACCCATGATGCAGCCTGTTCTATCTTTTTTATTTTATTTATTTATTTGAGAGAGAGAGGAAAAGAAGCAGAGAGAGAGAGAGAGAGAGAGAGAGAGAGAGAGAGAGAGAGAGAGAGAGAGAGAATGAGTATGGGCACACCAAGGCCTGCAGTCACTATAAATGAACTCCAGACAAATGTGCCACTTATGTATCTGGCCTTAAATGGGTACTGGGGCATTGAACCCTGGAAACTAAGTGCCTTTAACCACTGAGCCATCTCTCCAGCCCTGTTCTGTCTTTTTTTTCCCCCCTCCAGGTAGGGTCTTGCTCTAGCCCAGGCTGACCTGGAACTCACTATGAAGTCTCAGGGTGGCCTTGAACTCACAATGATCCTCCTACCTCTGCCTCTTGAGTGCTGGGATTAAAGGCATGCGCCACCACGCCTGGCCACATTTCCTTTACTCTCTGACGGTTGCCCCATATTTTGGTTGCTGTGACTACTGCTGCAATGACCATGACCTTGCTTTGGTACTTTTAGGACATAGGCAGAAGTGGAAAGGCTTGGTCTTGCGGCGATCTGACTTTCAGTTCTTTAAAGAGCCACCGTGCGGTCCTCATGGCACCCGCGCTGGCGCACAGAGCGTCCACACTCGTGTCGTCACACTTGGCCTTGGATTCTTGACCCTCCTGACTCTGTCTCCCACCTGCTGGGATTACAGGTGGTATCCCCACACTGGTGATTGCTTTTTTAACTTTGAAAAAATATTTCTACTTATTTTCAAGGAGAGAAAGAGAGAGAGTGAGATGGAGAGCCGGACCTCTTGCCACTGCAAGTGAACTCCAGACCCATGTGCCATTTGGGGCATCTGGCTTTCCGAGAGTACCAGGAATTGAACCCAGGTCATCAGGCTTTACAAGCAAGCATCTTTTAACTGCTGAGCCATTTCTCCAGCCCTGAGACTTTAAATTTAATTTTTTTTGGAATTATTATGTTTTTAATAGCCATCTTCATAGGTGTGAGGTGTATCTCATTGTAGTTTTGATTTTCATTTCCTGAATGATAAGTGATATTATCCATCTTTTCCTATTGTAAGTCATTAGTTTATCTTCTTTGGAAAAACATCTATTAAGCTCTTTGGCCTATTGAAAAACTTGTTCACTTGTTTTGTTGTTGTTGAAACATAGGTACTCTTTACATATGTGGGACACTGACTGCAAATCATGTATCATGTATCCAGTTCATAGATTTCCTTTTACTCTGCTGAGTAGCTTTTTCAATGTGCACCAGATTCTCGGTCAGTTATGAAATGCAATACAGAGTTGGCCGAATACAATGGTGTAAAAGAATAATCACTGGCGGGCTGGAGAGATGGCTCAGCGGTTGGGGCACTTGCCTCCAGTGCCTGAGGCTCTGGGTTCAATTCCCCAGGACCCACATATGCCAGACCCACAAAGTGGTGGCTCTGGTGCGCTCTCTCTCTCTCTCTTTCTCTCTCTCTCTCTCTCTCAATCTCTGTATCTCTGCTTGAAAATGAATAAATAAAATATTTAAAAAACCCAAATGTTTAAAAAAAAAGATAGGATTTAAAAAAAAAGAATAATCACTGGCTTGGGGCGTGGCTCAGTGGTTAAAGGCACTAAAGGCACTTCTTACAGAGCCTGCTGGCCCAGGTTCGAGTCCCCAGTACTCATGTGATGCCTGTGTCTGGAGTTCATTTGCAGCTGTCAGAGGCTCTGATGTGCCCATTCTCTCTTTCTCTCTCTCAGATAAATAAATAAACATATTAAAAATCTGTTCACTTCGTGTTCAACAAAACTCAGGAGGCAGAGGTAGGAGGATGGCTGTGAGTTCAAGGCCAGCCTGGGATTACAGAGGGAGTTCCAGGTCAGCCTGGGCTAGAGTGTGACCTTACCTCGAAAAACAAACAAAACAAGAACCTCACAACTCAAATTTTAGATAAAAATCTATTATCTCATGAACAACTAATTCTACCAAGTCTACAAATTACAAATTTGCAGTACATTAAAAAAAAAATCCTTCTCCAAGGTGGTTCCCCAACTTACAGGGAGTCACATGGGTCCCCAACTTGCCTCCCCAGTTTCTCAGCTTGAAGCCACACTGTCACTGTCACGTGCTGCCTGCCTTAGTCCTACGTTCTTGCTCCCGGGGCTCTGGGCACAGGCGGGCCCATTGCTGGGTTAGGGGAGACGGCTTTCACTCCTGAAGGGAAATGAGAAGATACAGGCAAGCAGTATTCCTGTTTGGACCTGACCTTCCTCTTCTGGGCAGTGGGGTGACCCCCGCCCCCAAAGGCCAGGTGTGCGGCGCCCTGAGGACACAGCCACCCCCTTCCTCTAGCTCCCCACTGGCTTTGGCATTTCCAGAAAGCCAACCATCATAGGCCAGGGCTGCTGGCAGACATCTCTGGTCACAGGAGGCTCTGCGTTGGCAGAAGAAATGCGACAGCCTTCTCGGTGGGGCACAACCCGACCCCAAAGGGCTTGTGTTCGGCTTACATCCGGAGGGGAAGCTCCATGAAGGCAGGGAAAATGATGACACGAGCAGAGGGTGGACGGCACCTCCGCCAAGGAATGCGAACAGCACGGGAAGGTGTGCCAAACACTGGCAAGGGGGAGCTGGCTGTGACCCCCCTAAGCCCGCCCCCAACAACACACCAACGTGGTTCCAATTCCAAAACTGCCATCAGCTGGGGATCAAGCATCCAGAACTCATTAAGTTTATGGGGGACACTTGAATCAAACCACTACACCAGTACTACAGCTTATTCCACTATTTTTAATACATATTTTATCTATTTATTTGCAAGCACAGAGAGATAGAGAAGAAAGAGAGAGAGAATGGGCACACCAGGGCCTCCAGCCACTGCAAACAAACTCCAGATACATGTGCCACTTTGTACATCTGGCTTTAAGTGGGAACTGGGGAATCGAACCTGGGTCGTTATAGACTTTGCAGGCAAGTGCCTTAACCACTGAGCCATCTCTCCAGCCATCTTATTATTATTTTTAGGCTGACCTGAACTCCCTCTGTAGTCCCAGACTGTCCTCAAACTCACAGTGATCTTCCTACCTCTGCCTCCTGGGTGCGGGAGTTAAAGAAGTGTCCCATCACACCTGGACTTTCGTTGTTGTTGTTTTGTTTTGACTTTTGTTTGTGAGATGGGGTCTTGTTATGTAGCCCTTATGACCTACTGCTTACAGAGGTTGGCCTTGAACTTATAGCAATCCTCCTGCCTCGGCCTCTGGAGTGCCAGGACACCACCGATGCCACCAGGCTTTGGTCGAAAGAGGATGACAGAAAAATGAAGTTCAGGAAATACCAGAAGCCCTGGGAAATGGGAGGCGATGGAAGTGGAGGCGGGAAGAGAGGAGCCGTAGGCTGTGTCCTTGGCACCGGCACCCAGTCCCTGGACGGCCCAGAGGATGGGCAGGCTGAGGGCAACGAAACTCAGAGCTCAGATCATAACCAGCTCCTTCTTCCAAATCTATAATTCTATGTTAGTAGTAAATTTTCTCTTGAAAAGAGTTCGTATGGGTCTGGAGAGATGGCTCAGCGCTTAAAGGCACTTGCTTGCAAAGCTCGTCGGCACAGGCTGGATTCCTCAGTACCACGTAAAGCCAGATACGCAAAGTGGTGCATGCATCTGGAGTTCGTTTGCAGTGGCGTGAAGCCTCGATGTGCCCGTACTTTCTCTCTCTTTCTCTGCTTGCAAATAAGTAATAAATACAACTTAAAAATAAAGAAATAGCTGGCATGGTGGCACATGCCTTTAATCCCAGTGAATTTCAGGTCAGCCTGGGCTAGAGTGAGACCCTACCTCAAAAAACCAATAATAATAATAATAATAATAATAATAATAATAAACTGAATAAAATAAAGCCGGGGTGGCGGCTTATGTCTTTAAGAGAAGAGCTGGTCGCTGGTCGCTGGCTCTCCGTGGGTGTCTCATCTAGCCTGGATGACCTCTTACTCACTGTGGATGCTGCTCACAGGGGCAGCTGGCCCAGGGGACCAGGAAGGCCTGGGGCTCCTGCAGGCCTGGAGGCTGGGACCTAAGCTCCAGGTCACAGGTGGGCCTGCCGTGCACTCCCGGGGGTCTCATAGCTCAGGGGGCACGGTGGCCTCTGCATGCACCTTGGGTCCTGCCCAGGTGTCAGCCCCAGGTCCCTACCGCCCTTTCTCTTCAGCAGAGGTCGGCTGGACCATCCTCCTGGGGGCTCACTTGCCCATCCAGATGCTCAGCTCCTGCTTGCCCTCCTCTCGTCTCCATTTCTCGCTTCCCCCCTCCTGGCTGTACTCCTCTTCTCCTGCCTCTCCTGCTCGGTTGGTCTCACTAGCCTTGCCTGCCTTTGACAGCAGGCCTCTCCTGTACATGTGGGCTTCACCCAGCCCACACTCCCAAGCTCCCCTGCCCCCCATTTACTGCCCTGGGAGGGAGGCTTCCCCTCTGGGGTTCATGGCAATCTGTCCTTCTGTACTCAGATGAAACCTGAAGTCATCTTTGACGTCTCTCTTTCCTCTCATACCCAATGCATCAGGAATCCCCATGGAGTCTTCCAGAACGCAGCTGCTTCTCATCACCATCCTCACCACTGTAATCTCATCTAAGAAGTCCCATCACCCATTCATGGCCGTGTCTACCCGTGTTCCACGACACCCTGACGCATTCTTAGAAAACCCCAGCCCACACCCTTAGTGCCAGCACTTGGGAGGTCGAGGTAGGAGGACTGCTGGGAGTTCAAGGCCAGCCTGGGTTAAAGTGAGACCCTACCTCGAAATCAAACAAAATTCAAGCCCTGTCACCCATCTGCTCCAAGCCTGAAGCCCTGGGGAAAGGGGTGGGTGCTCACCAGAGAAAAGTTTGAAGGTGGTCTTCAGTGTTCCAGACCGGACAGACAGGCTGGTAGGGGGACCAGCTCCCTTTCCTCCCTGTTCGGAAGTGAGAACTGTCTGGAAGGACCTCCCTGACCACCCTTCACCTCTTGGCCTTTGTCCCAGTTACCCCTCTGCCCAAGTCTGAATCTTCACTCTCTCCCTTCTTTCCAAGTTTTAATCAGATGTCACTTCTCAACAAGGTCCCCTCCTTCTACCTTGGCTATAATTTCAACTTTGCTTTTCATGCTAACATTTATTAACTAAAGGTTTGTACAGGTGGCACGTTTCTGTTGGTCACCACCATGGGCAGGGGCTGTGTCTCAGGCTCACTCAGGCTCCCTGGAGGCGCACAGTGTGTCCATCCAATGAATGAGCGAACAGACATTAACTCCACGTTCTTCAGTGTAGCATTTTCTTAACGTCACTGGTTTCAGTGTGTGCGCCCTAGAGGCTGGCCTGTGGCGATGTCACTGGCCTGCGGGGTCAGAGTGGAACGTCAGGTGTCCGGCTCTGTATCTGTCACTCTTCTGCCTGGTCTTGTTTCGAGCCTGAGTCTCTTTTTCCTAATTCTGGAGCTCGAGGGGCTTCGAAGATTCTAGGCCCTGGGCTCCTTTGCAGGACTAAGGTTACAGGCGTGCGTGATCACGGCTGGCTGGTTTCCAAGGCCCGCGCTAACCACTGGACGATCTCTCTAGCTCCTTTCAGCGCATTTTCTCTACCTCTTTTCAGAAATCATCTTCAATTCTCTCCAAATCTCTTCTCCACGATGGCAGCTGGCTCGTTCGTTGGACGAGAACTGGATGCCGGGGTTAAGTGTCTTCCAAGAGGTGTTCAGCTAGAGCAGCTTGTGTTTGAAGTCTTGATGGATTTTTCTTTTCTTTCGCTTCTTTCTCTTCTCTTTCTTCCTCCCCTCTCCCTTCTTCCTTCCTTCATTTTTCTCTTAATTGTGAAATTGCCTCCCTAGAAGTGTTCACTAAAGAAGAAACCTTCATCTTGACTTTCCGGATGGGGAAGCCCTGAACCCTGAGAATTATTGAGGTAAAGCTCTTAGAATACAATTCCTTTGGTTAAGGATTGGTGGGCCAGAGTCGCTGTGTCCAGTCCAGGGTTCCTGGGTCCTTTCTGGAGTCATCCCTTGGACCCTGGAGTCTGGCGGCTTCTTGATGCTAGAGCCACACTGGACCCTCCGCCAGGGCCCCAGACGTCCTCCGGGGCCACCAGCCCCAAGCTGCCGGCAGGACCAGAACCAGGACCAGGACCAGGACCCAGCCTCCCTAGGGAAGATCACAAAGAAAGCTCTAGAATTTCTCATTCCCCAAGTGCTGGGCATGGAGCACTTGGCTTCCGGAAGTGTGCCAGTGGTGAGGAGGGGGCTGGGCCACCCATGGCTTCCTCTTGGGAGAATGCACCCCTTCCCCCAGTCTCCAAGCAACAGCCTGGCGGGATGGGGGCGTGGTGGGGGCGATGGGCTAATGACATGCTAGGAAGCCCTCCCTGCAAATAATTGCACCCCCTGGGCAGCGTGTCAAAACAGGACTGGAGGCTTTGTCAGCTCAGGAGCCCAAGGCAGCCCCTCCCCAGAGCCCTCCCCCACCCCTGCTCACCCTTGAGGCATCTTCCGCTCACAGGCCTTCTTGCCAGGCCAGGGGCCACCACACTGGCCACACCCACATGGCCGGCTAAGTTACGATTTTGTTATCTTAAAAAAGATTTAAAAAATATATTTATTTAT